>DWDT01005882.1:0-10085 GCA_018245595.1 Microceris scylla
GCTGCAAATGGCGGGAGCTCATGAGTAAGGACCTCGTACAGGTCCGAAACTAGTCGGGCCATCCCGAAAACCGCACGTGAGTTAAGCCGGTACATTTATACCCATGTGTATAAATAATCACTGTGAAAGAACTTATAACCTAGAACAGGGCGCGATGGCGCTCATTGGGGGAGACCTATGTCCAGCAGTGGACTGAAACAGGCCGGTGATGATGATGATGATGATAAACTAATGGATACAGTGAGCGAGAGAATATAAACGTCACTGAACCCCGCTATTAAAATAAAATGTTCAAACCTCATTTCTTCATTGTCCTTTCCCGAATTCTTCCTCATTTCTTTAACGAGAAATTCTCTTAACGGTTGCCGTTCAGCCATTGCGATGGAACAAGTCAATAAGGAACATAACGTGGAATATCTTGGCACTAGATTGAAAAGTATCGAGACGGTTGAGACTTACGTCATGTAAAATTTAGCATGATCGGCCGATTTGAAATATTCATGAGGTGAAAAACGCACTTCTGTTTTGATACTTTGAATAATACGTTTCTTTGATTTCCCCACTCAAAGGGAAATATATCTCGATGAAAATTGTCTTTATGAATAAATCTCCAACATCTAAATGTATTCTAAGACCATCATGGTTTTGTTCCCATTACATATTCGCCTCCGAGTCTCCACTGTAATTATGATAAAACGTCAAAGCTTCAACAGACAGTGAAGTAGAATTAAAAAATACTACACAGTTATTGATGAAGCCAGTGATAGCCTAGTGGTTAAAAATTTAGCCCCTCACTCCGGGGGTGCCGGGTTCAAACCCACGGCGCGCACCTCTTTACAAAAAAAGTGCGTTTTAAGTTTAAATATCACTTGCTAACGGTGAAGGAAAACATCGTGAGGAAACCAGCACGCCTTTTTTTTTTCTTGAAATTATAAAAAAAATTCTAAGGTGTGTGTAGTGTGCCAACATGCACTTGGCGAGCATGGCATCCTATGGTCTTAACCCTCTTTATATGAGGGGAGACCTATATTCCAAAAGTGAAATAATAAAAGGATCGAAAGAAAAAAATCATATATTGTAGTAAAGAGAAATAAAATACTCATGGGTGTATAATATAGTGCTATATTCATTCTCATTAGTTATATGTAGTACATAGTTTAAGTACCAGACGGGTGTAGTGAGAGTTTTTACTAGACAATGAATTTTAAAAGTCTTGGGATATCCGTTGGCTTCAGAGTTTTGTTTTACAAACTGAATATGTCACAAGTAGTTATAATTTAGTTTACCGCCATGAAATGTTGAGATTGTTTTAAAGACGTGTGTAGTGTGCTTTGCATATATACCTTTATAAAAAAGGACACCACAATATCACAAGAGTGTAAAGGTTTTTAATGCTTTAGAAGTGGTGACTGAATCAAAAGCTGAATGCCCTCAGACGTTAAAAGAATTGTACAGCGTGTAGGCATTTGCATCGAATATTTACTGAAGTGATCTCGTAATGGTTACAGAAATATACTATGCAATGTGATCATGTTTATTTCTACCAGGTTCCAATGCCTTAGATCTTTCGCCTTTTGTCTTGCATAGTATCTTTCTCGTTCAAAAATTGTTTAGTATTAAACATTTACTAGTTTTGTATTTATCGTCAAAATCTCTGCGTTTGGCCGCGTACATACTGTATTATGAAATATAAATGTGAAAAATAGTTGGCCACAAAGAAAACACAACGAAATTTAGATTCGAGCAAAATTTTTCCTTTATTTCAGATTTATTAGTTAGTCGGCGTCGTTTGCAGATTGCCCATTTATCATCACGCTTGTATCAGCGTGTGTTCGGGTTCGGAGAGCGACGGCGCGGCCGCTGCGGGCGGAGTGATTTTCCCGCAGCCAAAACCAGCAGAAGTCGACTTTACGCGTCATTTGACGAGCTCCTAATGGATTGCCCACAGATTTGTCTCAACAAAGCTTTATGGACTAAGTATAATGATGTGTGTATGCGTCATCTTCGGATAATGTACGCATAGTGGAATTGTGGCAGAAGACGTGACTCTATCCTGTCTACGTACTTAAATCAAATTTGGTACCTAATTGCTATTGCTTAGATCATGGTAGCATGGTATAATTTATTACATTTAGCTTTTTGATAATAGTGCACACAAAATATTTTAGAACTATTTTAATAACTGTGGCTTACATATCTTCATTTATGCCAAGAGAAGTATGTACCTATCTCGCCTAACTGATACTAAAATAGATTATTTATAGTTAGTTGTAGAACAACAGCTAAAAGCGTCTATATTGTGAAAAATATAAAGAGTTGAAGCGAGAATTTACGAACCGAAATGCGCGTAATTTTTTACGAGACAAAGGTGTACGGATACCGTATCCGTATATATGTATGTACGTGTAACAAGCAATAAATTTCGTATCTCGTTATTATGATGTACTGCGTTGTTATCGACTCCCGCCGCTGGTTCCCCAGAGCCAACACAAACAAAAGACCATTACAAAGAAACAAGTGCCGCGGAAGATTAAATAGTATAGAAAAGTTTAAATAAGAACAAACTTCGAATTAGTATAATACGCGAAGTATTCCGAGTGGGGTGGAAATATGAAGCATGTCTCTGGAGAATGGCGTGTACCGGAGGTAAATAAGTTTTGTGTAATTTCGTTATTGCTTGTACAAGCTTGTGTTGCTCTTAGGCAATTGCTGCCTTCTATGTAATTTAATTTCATACAAAGCTCCTACGAAGTATTATATACCACCATCTTTTATGCGGATCGTTTGTCTGCTTAGGTATGTAAAAAATATTAATATTTCCGAGCAGTTGAATTTAAATTAACGTGTAATGAATACCTGACGATTGATATTTACCAGTTGGAGGCTCCTATGTTTAAACATCTTCTGGCTCACGAAGTCGATACTTGTATTGAACCAATTGATGAAAAGCTTGGTAATGCAAATGGTGTAAGTCTCAGTTTGACAGAGTTTAATGTGTATATAAAATAAAACTACAGCTATATGAACAAGTTGTCCTTTGCCAATATCCAGTAATATTTAGTAATACATTCCAATAATTGCTTCGAGGCGTCCAACTGTATAGTAGATAATACTGATATTCCATTTCCCTGTGGAATTTACCCTGAGAACGTTCCTACTAAAATGCCTTCCCACATAGCCGATCGTTCTCGGTTAATATGCATGTGCATTTGAATTCCAATTCGAACAAAAGAGGATCACTTGTCCAAATATTACACGCCCTTCCGAGTTCACGAGGAATATCTTGGCAGGATACCAAAAGTCAATTATCGAACGACCGCAGATAAATTTGGCTAGTGACTCATTTGTGGAAAGTACCTTTGAGACCGTTCGAATAGGTTTGAACGACACGGGATATTTTTGTCTCAGCTAAAAATCGAATAGTATAGATTATAGTCTCCCACTCAAGTACTGGAATCCTGCTCTAGCTTTACAGAGTATGTGCGTTTTTAAACTGCACTGTCTTTAATAGCAATGTCGAAAACATCACAAAGAAACCTACACAGTCGCACGATAGTTCACCATTGTCCTTGAGGTATGTGAAATGTGTCAGCCTAACTTAGTCAGCATGGTAGACTACTGTCTTCTAATTAAGATACAATACTTTTTTTTTCGAAAAGTTATATAAATATCAGGGTGACAAGGGGTTCACGATGACCTCCGATCCCTTACTACGGCACATTTTAAGTGTAAATAATATATAGTTAGGTATATATGTAGTTCCTATTATAAATATCATGCAATTGTGTTGCTTGTTGAGTTATGATTAAAATGGTTTTGTATTTTGAAAATACTCTAGTAGTCGGTGAAAACATTTAGTCACACAGCGTAAATATTAAAAAAATAAGACCTGTATTATATGTGAATGTTTATTTCTCAATAAAACACAATCTTTGATTTTGCCATTTATTTAGCTTTTTTTATAGTGTTATTTATTCTAATACTTAAAATATAAAACGGTGGTCGACTTCTATGTGGCGCAAAGCGTGCAAAAAAACTTTTTATGAATATGTCGATTATAAATATAAAATTTTGTATACCATAATATAATTCTTAATATACCACACTTACAAATATGTAAGTAAAGTTCTAATTTTTATACGCTATGGATTCCTCTTCCTCTTTCTTCACAGCTTGAATGAGAACGAGTGACATAACCGCATTCACCACCTGTCGGGAAAGTAATTTTAAGAAATACAGGATATATTTTTTATTACGGATATATTTATATTGACTGCTTCGTTGGTCGTTTTGGTTGCAAGTGCGACTGCCGATCGGGAGGTCCTGGGTTCAATTCCCTGGTCGGGTACTATTAGATTTTTCTAATTTGAAATTTCTAGTAGTGACTCGGAGTCTGGATGTGTGCCCCGTGTATGGCAATAGGATCACCACCTATTCCATGGGACTTAAACGTAACTTGTGAAACGTGGGAGTGTACTACACTCCTCTGCCTACGCCTTCGGGGATTATAGGCGTGAAGTTACGTTTAAGTATTTTATTATTAACAGAAAATAGATTTTTTAATATCTTACGATTCTAATATTTAGCACTCATACATAATAATTAATAAAAAATGTGAAGGTAATAAAAAAAATATCCCAAACCAAATTATTTATGAATTTGATCGATGACCGATTCATCTAAACTGTACCTGACAATAAACACGGTCTCTACGAATACTTGTCAATAGAGTTTCTTAAATTTTTATTTTCTCAATAACTTCTTCAACTTAAGTAACAAATATTCTAAGGATAAATGAGTGGATAAAATAGCGGCCCGTCCCGTCCCGGTCCCGCGGTCCCGTTCTTATAATAGAAAATTAGGACAAGAAATTTTCGAAACAATCCCAGTAAGGGGACAAACCTAAGATCTAATACTAGATGGATTTTGAAGATTTTGGATCCTTGAACAGGTGTTTTGTAAGTATAAGCTAATTTAACGGATTAGTGCGGATGTATGTAGTTGGGCCAAGTTATCTAGAGGAGGCTGGTCACAATAGAAAGTATTACATATTAAGGTATTGTTAAATGTTTGGTTCTAAGTTCTCGTTACTCAAGCCACAGATATAACGCTTCAGAAATATCTAACAATTTCTTTGTATAATATATTGTGGGCATTCAGTGAAAAACAGAGCTACGGCCTTAATTTTTCTCAATCAGAGAGCATAGTTCTATTTAACCTTAATATTATATGCTACTGATTTAGAACTTACACATATCATACAAGATGCAAGTACGATGCCAGCGAGCCATCCGGTTTTGCCCTCCAGGTACCACGTGAGCTCGTCCACACATCCATGGAAGTACGCGTTGCCTGTCACCGAGTCACGGCACTCAGCTGGTAAAGGCTTATTCAAGTTGATGAAATCCATCGGCCCGTCAGCACCACAGCATCCAATCTGAAATTAAATAACGGATTGGAATAACAGAGTTTTAAAACAATGAGTACCTACTACAGAAAGTTGAAAACGAACAATAATCCCTTTGAAAATCCACATTGCAGCAGAAATAGATGTCATTTCGTTATATGGTACATTTGATTTCCGAAGAACTAAATAGGATTCGAGTTGAAACAAAACGAAAAACACTTTTGAAAATCTACTGGACCATGGTAATCGATTCAAACAGGATTTTCAACAGAACTTTGATCCCAGTGGATATTTCAATGCGACAATATTCAATCGGAATGTACACGGGACGTGGCATGAAGTCATTCAATTACTCAGACGCTCCCTACGGTCGCCTGCAGCTCAGCATTTGGATCTCCATTTACCGTTTCCATATCAACTGCCTATTTGCCGAACGTGATTCGGTTTAAAAGTTCCGTTGCGATGACAAATTCATCCTAAATGCGTAAGCACCTACTTATGTCATGATTGTTAATGCCATTAATATCCTATATGGTGTGCACAAAGATTAACTATGGCATTTAGCTGTATTTCAATTAAAAAAAAATTATATGGATATCTAATTTTTATACTTTAATGTTATGACTTCAACATCAAAGAATATTCACTCACTTACCCCTTCTTGCACCATCCTCAAAATCTCTCGACTGCCTTCGTGTTGTGGGTTATTGATGAGTCTGACGATAACATCTCTAATAATAGGTTGGATGCTGGAGTCGTACGTAGAGAAATCAAGCACCACGCAAGCACCGACCAGTCCAAACACAAACAGGCCCACTTGCGTTGCTATGAACTGTGAAAATGATTACCAAATTTTTTTATGTCATTTAAAAATATTTAGTGACGTTCAGATTATCCAACGTTCAAATGGAGTTGCGTATTATAAACTATTTATAAAACGGCGACATGTCGAAAGCAACTACGAGTATCTATTTGAGCTGTCAAGTAGCATGATACGCAATTTGTCCCGATTATTGTCATTATAATTACGAAACTTTTTGGGAAGCCTAAAAGACGATTTGAAAACAACCAAGAAAATGTTTGACTACTAACTTGTCCCTTCGTCAATCCGCACTGCTGCCGCTTGGTAGACAAATCTTCCGATATTTGCGAAAAGGGTAATAAGGGTTGCTGTGATTTATGTATGTATAATAAACTCTTAAGAACTAACATCACAAGAATTTATAATCTTAATCAACATGGTTCCATGAACTTACTGCATAGAGTAGCAAAACGTTTTCCATCAAAGCTGCTCCACAACCGATAAACGCGACCACCATGATCCCCAGGGACGCGATGAGGATGATGTAGATGCCGATGAAGTAACGTTGCAGTTCCAGGATGCGCATCCATTCATTGAAGCCGGGTTCGATGCAAATCCATAAGCATAGTGCGAATATGGAGATACCGAATAACTGTAAAATAAAAACCTTTATTAGGCAGTGCTAATGCTTAACATAACATCATGCCTTTACTCAAAGGAGCAGGCACATAAGTGTAGTACTCTCACGGTTCACCAGTTATATTATGCGTCCCATGGAAAAGGGGTGAACCTGTTGCCATATACGGGGCACAAATCCATATGGAATACTTGACTGACTGCGATAGAACTAAGATAAATGTTGAAATTTAAACGCCTTATAACGTTTTAAAATATGCCGAAATCTTACATACCTATAAGCCACTTTTAAACTTCAACTATAATATTCATGTATACTGTTCGCGTCTACGTAATTTATCGCCCATTGTTCGGTTTGTGTTAAAACTGTTCATGAAAATGTAACGTCACGCCTGTAATCCCAGAAGGGGTAGGCAGAGGCGCTTAGTGCACTTCCACGTTTGACCAGTTTCTGTTTATAAAATTAATTAATTACTTATTATTTATGTTATTAGCCCTAGTATACATGGTACTTAAAACAATTCGATTTTTCAAAACAATATAAAATCATACCCAGTTGCGTTAGAAACCTTTACATATATAAAATAGCTGTGTTTGGGAGATTGCGCCATCTTGTTTCGATTTTGTAAATTACATTTCGTTTCTGATCGTGTTTTCCAACAAATAGGCAAGCGTCATCTATGTAGTTGTTGTAGTTGAGACGAAACGTTTAAAAACAACAAGAGAGAGAAACAACTATTACTTTACTTGGTATAAAAATTTATATTCTTTTCCACATAAGAAAACTATTTTTTATATAAGTATATGATACATTAAGTAATGATGACGTAAAGCACAGTTAAATTCGTCCAAGTGCATACTTTGATCACACAATGACAGCTTAATGAATATTATAACAAATTTATAAAGTTATATCTTTACGAAAATAAATATAAACATTCTATAATAACATACATATACAGTTGAAACTTGGTATATACCATATATTTATATGAGTAGGAAATAAAACTGTATAAATAAATCTTGAAATGTTTTATCAAATTCGAACTTTTGTTTTTCAATTTCAAATATACGAGGACTCGTTTTTTTAACGGAGTCATTTTCGTCAGAGCTAATAATAAATAGTTCAGTGTTTTGCATATAAACCGTTACAATTTTCTCCTGCCTTTGCAAAACGTCAATATTTATGTACGACATGTGTGTCACAAGGCGTGGATCACGTTTTGTTCTTTTCAGAAGCCGAAAGAGACTTTTTGTGACGTTAAAAATTTATAACATCGTAAAAACTCCCACCGCGCTCGTCTTCCACGCCAACAGCGGCTCCTTAAGTATGAATACGGCATTAGGTAGATACGTGAATATTTTGGGTATTAAATTTATATTTTATAATCGTATCATAGATTGCTCGCTTATGCATTGCCGTAAAAAGTTTTAGCTCAGTTTATATCATTTTACTAATAGATTTCGTTCTGATCTGAAGAGTTACTGACATGCTCGACTTTGAACATTCTGGAATAGGACAACAGCCTTTCCAGTTATAGAAGACATTAGTTACCTCTTTTCGCGTCTGGCGTATCTTTAAGGACACCTGAAAAGCTAGAACATTAAAAAGTTTTACAAGGCTTGAAAATGAGGCTTTTTCTCACAACCGCAACGTGCACTTAAGGGATTTGAATATCTTATGTAGCAGATTTGGTAATACCGTGGAAGGGAACTCTCGGGGGGACCAATTCGGTGGGAATTTTAAGTTTTAAAACAATCACTTAATACTGAGAGCGTTTCGATGTGTTGAGTTAGGATAATCGGCTTTCATTTTGGGCTCCGGGCCCGTTCTGCTTTCGTTTTCCGCGCGGCGTGTTAAATCAAACTGTCACTTTGTCAACAGTTGAAGCGACGGGATATTTATATTTCATATAAATCGTCATGGTATAAGTATAAGTGACTGCTTTGCGGGAATCTCAACCAAAACATTTTGGTAATATCGCGGAGAACGTACATCATAAATACATAGAACGAGACGTTACGGACAGCGATGAAATGAAATTAAACAGCTGCGAGCCTTATGCATGAGTTGTTTTAAATATTATTACCCATCTCGGCTTTTCATTTTTCTCCGAGTGCTCGTGTAATTTCATTATGGCATGTTTGCAAAAGAAAGAGTAACCGTTTTATTACATCTGCAGTTCGAACAATACTTATTGAAGTTTAACTATTATAAGCTGACACTTGAAATGAAATGAGAATCCTCACTGTGAAACTTATTATGTTTTTTAATAAATATTTATAGGTACAGTGTTCGACGTTATCAATGTACATTTTAATTACGTCTGGCTGGTCTTTTCTAACGTTCAGATTGAATAAAAAAATATACATACATTGCTTGAAATAAAAATTATTTACCGCTTTATTGAGCATGAAGTTAATAAAATCTGACTCGCTTGTCTGATTATAAATGTACCGGCTTAACTCACGTTTTTCGGGGTGACCCGACTAGTTTCAGACCTGTACGAGTTCCTTCGTCATGAGTTCCCGGCGCTTGCAGCGAGTTCGCGGCGGAGCTTGTGATAGTTGAAACGAAGGCTGATATGTTTAATATTATGGAAGTCGTTGAATAAAGTCATGTGACTCAGTACTCTCATACTGCTATAAACCGATTAAATCACTTATTACCATATTAACGTTAGTCACGGTTAAAAGTCTGAGTGATTCAAAATATCTTGTTACATTATTTTATGAACTTCAAAAAACGATTAAAGGATACTTGGGGTGGCAATATAATCAATACTTAATTAAAACATCGTCGAAAATTCATTAAAATTATAATTCAACCCGACGAGACGAGAAACGGTTTACAAGTTGATACAAACTTGAAATTGTTGTGAATTCATTTGATTGGGCTTTAACTTTGTTAGGCCATGGAGGACGTATTCCACCGACAGCGATAAGCTAAAGATTTAATAAAGCGATAAAAAATAATGGTTCAAATTAATCGGTCACTGGTGGTTCAAGTCTCATTTGTAGCTATAGTCATTTTTAATGTTGCTGTATAAAATTAAGTCGTCGAAACACTAATGTTTTGCTATTTAGTGTTTATATATTATAAAAATAATTAATTCACAGTTTTCAGATACATATATAACAACACTCTTATAATTTTTTTTTATTTTTTTTTTTTCTACCCATTACAATTCCACTGCTGGAATACGGGTCTCCTCTCATATTGAGAGGGTTAAGGCCATA
>DWDT01005883.1:0-10084 GCA_018245595.1 Microceris scylla
AAGCTATCTGTCCGATACAATATCGGACGGAGATCGTTTATCCAGACAATCTGGACAAAAAATATGTATAATACATACTATACATGTATATAGAATGTGCCTGTCATTTATATTCAAATTCAAATTCGAATAACATTTATTCAAAATTGATTCATAAGAACACTTTTGGTACGTCAAACTGATGCTACCACCGCGTCGGAAGATGCTGCACTATGGAGAAGAAGCGAAAGAAACTCCATAGGTGTGTTTATGCGTCTTTTAAAATGGGTACATACTTATATTACAATATTATAACATGAGTTAATTCATTGTGGGGCTGGAGTTACGTCACACCAAGCGTGTTTATCATTTAAATAATCATTTACTTTATAATAAGCTTTTTGGTAATATCGATATACTTTTTCTGCAGCTGGATGCTTGAGTACATCCCGTCATCTGAAGAATACACAGGAATGTATGAGATATGTGGGGAAAAATTCTGGTAATTAAAATCGGTTATCATCTGTTGGATAACTGAGAAATCTTCTTGTGAATCAATATAATACAAGGCCAATTATTAACACATTCGGTTAAGCGAGAGTACTGAGGCAGGTGATTTGACTTAGTACTGTTTTGATAAGTGCACTGTTTTCTTCAACCAAGTGCCTTCGGGCTTGTTTCTACTCATATAATAAATAATTAAGACCATAGGTTGTCTTAATTTTTTAACTACTAAAAGCTGTTTTTCTTCTCCAATTTTGACCACTTTCTTACCCAAGAACAAACTAAAATATATTGTCTCGATGGAGAAGCAATTATAAGAAGAACCTCGTCAAAGCTATGTTTGAAATAGAATTAAATTTTATATATTTGAGATCGAGCCGTACAATTCAATGATATGCTAATTTCAATTATTCAAAGTACGAGAATAATGCATTTATACTGGAATAATAGCATATTGTGGGCGTATCTATCCACTGACGAAACACTGAACTGAACATTATTGTCGAACCGTACGCCAGAAGGCAGCAGTTTATTTCCCGTCTAATAATATTTCAAAATACATTCCGGCAAGTCGAAGGCTGCAGAATATAAGAATCTTTATATAGTAAAATTTTGCACAAAGTCAATGTTAGCGCAAGCTGAACTTCTCTTGAGGTTGTGAAATCAGCGCTTTTCTAGAGCACATGAACGAAGCTTAAGCTGTTTTTTTTTTTCAATATCGAAAGACTTGGCCTTGCGTCTGTTTGTCCACAATCGCGAACAAACGCTTATTTGAAACGAGAATAACAAAATAGTGGTGGAACAAGCTGTGGAAAATTTGTGCAACTATCGCTTTATTTCTCGCTGGTACAGTTACTTGTCGTTTTACTTTTACGATATTTTAACGTTATATACAAAAAATATATTTACGAAAAAATTATTGGCCTTTGCTTATTATTTAGATGATTATTACAAATCTCTCTTGATAACAACATATGTGAGGATTATCGTGATCATTTCTCTTCGCTTCTTCAACATTAAATTTATGTATATGTTTAATATTTGTTTACTGTTGTTGTTTGCGCTTTTTAGAGAAATAATGGAGACCATAATATGTGTCCATAATATTCACGTAAGCCTATTGAAGTCTGCCAAGGCTGGCTTGGTTTTCTTAATAGTTTGAGGCTTAAATCCTATTCTATTTTATGAAAGAATATTCTATCTCGATGAAAAGACTCGAGTCTAATAATGAACTGCCAAGAGTTGATGAGAAATTCAATGTAACATTGAATAAGTGAAGTAAGTATTTGTTCATAAAGAAAACAACGAGGTTTACCTCCAATATGATAGCAAAAAATTGAGTGAACATTGAAATAATGGCGTCAGAGAAGAATAGAACAGAAATATTGATTGTGACAAAGAAAATTATTTGGTAGAAGAGGAATAAAATCAGTTTTTGCTAATTTGATTGAAGAAAGGTCAATTGTATTCTGTACCATTGAATGAACAGTAAATATCCTCGAAAACAAGTATAACGGTAATAATACACAATATAAAGGCCAAGTACGCATCCAAATTAGCGCATATCGAGGTAAATCTGTGAAGTGAACGGCTGAATATACCCACGTACAGTTCTGTCGCTTTCATCATTTGTCCGTCAGCGAAGCGCAAAGTGCAGTATTTTGCGCCTTTCTAATGTCAATGGTACACAACATTCTGTCTGGTGCGTCTCGGCTGGAATAATGAGTCACTTGAAGATAATATGCGTTTCTACCGTATTTGTTTGTATCGTATGTGCGTTTTTTTCATTTGTTGGTTTATGTTTTGTGTTACTGAATTAGTAATTAAAGCATGCGAATTAACGTTATCATCTCAGTGATTAATTGAATCTTCTGCGTATATATTTATGTTGCTAAGCGGCAGTGGTTCAGTATACAAAATGATACTTTATAACGACTAACGCCTTCAGAGTAAGACAGTTCTTTTGGATTTCTGAAACATTTACCGCTTAACATCTTGTGACCTTCATGCTCGACAACTTATACCATAATTATCGTTAATTCCTCAGGATTGTTAAATAGGTTTGAAACTGTACTTCATAGCAGTAACTCGAATTGTTATAACCAATTACCGCATTGTAATAGCAGAAATATATTGCAGTAATGGTAGGTACCCAGAACCCAGAACCCAGAACAATGAGAAATTCTATCTACCCTTTAAAAGCCGTGCATACGATTCTGTAGCAAATGTCATGATAACTGAACCAGCAATTACGAGTTATCTCTAATTTAACCGTTAATAGTTAATTAGTAGTTGAACTGAAGCAAATATTGGCGTTGTTCGTCATTGGAGCCATTTTGTTTGTTAACTAAATTAATATTCAACACAGTTAGTTAATGAAAATAACAAACTGTTCCGGCTCTTATAGTAATTAATAATGAACACGGTGATGTCTTTATTATTAATGTCATATTACATTTGATTATCGCAGTATGAGTAATATATAGAGAGAATCTATTAATATTATATGTTGTCGTCATTGACAACAATTAATTACACTTAGCGCATTCTGGTTATAGTCAAAATATTGGGTCAAAACTTAAAAAAAATTAAAAAACAGTTCACCACGGCGTGAAGTATTCCAACCCGCACTTGGCCAGCGTGGCCTTAACCCTACAATTCAGAGTGGAGACCGGTATCCAACAGTACAACGATAAAGATATCGGAAAACACCCCATTTTATCATCAGAAATATTTGTTACGGATATATAACATCAGATATTGTTAAAAATGTAACAGTGCATTGGTACCCGGCTTCATTACAACTTGTCCTACTATCTGAGTACCTAACTATATACATATGTAACTAACAACAGTAGGTAGGTAACAATACGAAACTGACTAGTTGTCTATATACATACGTAACTAACAACCGCTGGTAGGTGCTGTAGTTAGCCTGCGGTCTAAGTATCCGTCACGAGCTGAAATAATGGAGCGTGAAATTTTTTTTCAAACCATCGATGCGTTACAATTGTAATGACGTAAATGCACGTTACGCGCAAGAAAAGCGCAAAAAACCAGATGATACATCCGATAATAATCCGGAGTCATTCAAATTTGATCTGTATCCCGTTGGCAATAAAGTTCACATGGTGTGTCTTCGTGGAGATCTAGTTCCCTAGATATTGACTTGGTATTATACGACGACGCGTGATTCGACTTCGTATAATTCATAGATAGAAATAAAGTCTATTTTCAATCTTAAGATGTTACTCATAAGGATTAACTTCACGCAGTTTTGTGAAAGGAACGATGTTTGTAAGAAGTAATTATTCGAGTTGCATTGCGTAGTACTTAGTGTCAAAATACAATCAATTTTCAATCATAAGACTGTTCTCATAAAGTTCATGTTACTTAATGCAGGTATATACCCTTTAGTTAATGCAATGCTGAAAAGCGTAAAAAAATTTAATTTGACATTTGTTGTCCAAAAATCGATATTAGCTGTCGGTGAAAATGATATGAAGATTACTCAAATTTCTTTTCGTCATGCTACGTTTATTTACGTCTGAATATATTGGGGGTGAACTGGTCAGTGGAAACTACTGATTATATTGCCTCACAGTTTTTGAACGTCATGTTTTGTAATCCAATTTCAATGTTTTTAGAGGGTAAATTGAAACACGACAAAATACAGGTCGGTCGTGGGGCTGTTTACATGTAGGATTATTAGTTTTCCAATGCAGATCGAAAGTATTTTTTTTTTAAATACACACCCAATTGAAGTAAATTCATGGAAATCATAAGCAAGGAAAATCGTGTAAAGTTGTCGTGTCCAAAATCGATACTGAAACATCCGATATCATCGAAATGGAAGCGTTAATAATCCACAAAAAATAGTAGCCTCATTTTTCATTCAGACTCACATTTCAGACTCATATTTCTCGGATAGAACAATGGAACGATACGTAATACGTACGAGGATCATGGCTGGCACATTGGACGTTTACGGATGACAAATACAGTCTGCTAATTGAACCTATTACATCAATTACAGCAGCGTTAATTAGTGATGCTGTTAAAGCGCTAGATTTTTAACGCTCCCTCATGTGTTTCATGAGACAAATCATGAATACTTCAAAGACTCTATTATTGCGCCAACGGTTAGTGAAACCTGTTTATAAAAGTAGGTGTTGAGACTAATAATTTTTAATGACTAGAATGTTACTTATTTACATGTTAAATGTTTGATATCTCTTGGTTTATTCTTTACTAGTAATATGTGCTTCCTTGTTATTAAAAGGATAGTCAAATATAAGTCCAATAGACTTAGATACTATCCGCTTACGATAACGATTGAAATGATTGCACTAGCAGTGCATTTCAATTTTTGTCTTCTCGAAGATTCTGTCACATTTTTAAACGAATCACAAAAGTTCATGAAAAATTTTGCTTAAACTTATCTTAAACACTAAAATTCAATTCCCAAAAAATCATTGTAAATCCAATATAAATCCAAGGATTGCATGTCTAATTTTATAACATTACTTCTTATTGTGTTCCGCCTCATAGCAAAACTTGCAACCAAATTGAAAAGTACTCGCTTGGGGAAGCAACAATCTTACACTAGTACGTTTGCGCTACAAAAGTGACTAGTCTGCTCGCTCGCTTACAGTGCTTCAACTTGTTGAGCTGTCAAGTTCCAGCTCAAAAGTTTCATTACACCGTTCGCGTGCTTACTTCACATCCCTTTCAGAGGCAGCTTTTCCTCGACTAGTTACAGAATGTGCTGTGTTCGTATTAAACGGGTTTTCATTTGTTCATTCTGTTGTAGTATTTATTACGAAATGATCAAATTGGAAAATGTTCGTTAAGAACTGATCATGCACTTTCAATGTTGGATTGATCTATGATCAGTTTGCCATTGGCTGTCTGAACTACTGCAAAATTTTATTTTAGCACTTCATTAGAATCTGGTTTAAGGAGACCGCTAGATTTTGTATAATAGTCGTCTTCAGGTATTTGCCCATCACCACGATTATGTTGGAGATTTGTAGATATGTGGGTTCTACAGATTGGCTAATAAAGGTACCATGATAAATCCGTAGGCGCGACAACAATTTAAGATGGCGATCCAAGTGTTCTTAGATATGACGAATTGGGTAATGAAACAATAAAACGTTTAAACATCAAACAATGTTATCGCTGATCGGACTTGACAAGGCCCCGATTGCTGTATTGCAGAATATTTACATTGATAATAATTGTTGTTTCAGTCCGTGTATGTGCAGTACAGTATGTATAAAATATGTGTGTTGTTTAACTGTTGTTATAGTGTATCCGGTTTCAGTGACTCGCTGAATGATTTGTGTGTGTTTTGTTATTGCAATTCATATATTATTCAATTGTTCATTAACTATTTATTTTAGCATAATTATTAATGTGTGCGAATCTTCTGCAGAATGTACATGACTCTCGACGAGCGTCACCGAAGTCTGTCCAAGGTTTGCCGTATTCAACTTCTGAGTGCATTTTTTTGCAAAATATCATCCCATTTAGTCGATCGATTTAGTCCCCTTCATTTTTATGTACATTGTCGACAATTAATCACATCTAAATCGAAATGATATCATTCAAATAAATGAACAAAATGTCGATTTACAGATATGAAAAAGGCCATCAGATTATTTAATGCTAATTATTTAAGTGATGGTCAAGCGTTTGTTATAATGAAATATATTTTCAGTGTTACGTAGATCACAGTAGTAACAGTAATATTTTTGTTACTACGGGCAATGTAAGCCAAAACTAAACGATTCCTTCTTTCTTTCTTTCTTTTTGCAAAAATGTTACACAACATCGATTATGGTAAATTTTTTTGTACACCCTACACCACAAATATGGTGTTCAATTGTATCGAATATATACGTATATAAGTTGGATGATTTATTTAACATGCATTAATTCAAGATACGTTTCAATTCAATTAATTTGGCCCTAGGACCAAACGAAGTGATGGGATAACGGAACAATAGTCCTAATAGGTCAATCGCCTATGTAATAAAGGGGACACAAGTGACCCTGTCTGAATGGTTAAGTGGATGTGAATGGTCGCTGCGTTTATTAAATTGTTTGATACGCGAAACTACAACGGTGCTCGTAACCGGGGCTCGTCTTTGTCCCATAAATCATTGCTTGACAAATTCCTCAGCGCTCAATACCAGTGTTCCGCCACTGCGCACTCTCGTACTACGACATGCACTTAGCGAATTAATGCTAATACATTAAAGGGATTAATTGTCAAGTTCAAATGCTATTTGGTTGGCCAGCAATAGGAGATTTATAAATTATTTAGAGAAACCGGAAAATATAATCTGCTTTCGTGATCGCTAAATATTTCGTGTAGTTCGGACCACAGTTTAGGTCATTGTTAAAAGTGAACGGCAATAAATTTGACATACAATATCCAAATTCATTCTTCACAATTGTGACTTTTACTCCTTTAGTTAATACTATTTGTTCAAATGTCTTCACCTATAAACGGTACTCACAATGTTGTACCGCTATATTATTGCATTAAAAATAATTATCTTGGACCGCCGTGGCAGCTAGGCAATATTCAAAGCTGTGATCCTAAGTTTCTTTACAAAAATATGTCAATGATCTTCTATTTATGGAAATATGTCGTAAGATTGTCTGAAATTTGAATTCAGTATTCTGGCGATGGCTAGATACACAACTGTAGATAAGCAACACGCCTGTCTAACCGTACCTAGGTCAATAGTGTAATAGTTAACTGGATGTGAATGGGCCCGGTTGGCACCGTTTATCGAATTGTGTGACACGCGAGCTGGCGTCACAATGCATAGCTCACTTCATTTGCGTTCACCTCAGCAACATTCCAGTTGTGCACGAGAATGTTGTCAGGCTTTTCTACGGTTTCTTGGTACTTTATTCGCTGCAAATAGTAATTTGGATCGATTTGTTTTGTTGCTTTAATTTTAACCACTTTATTATTCTCATCAAATTTTAAGAGTAGTATTCGTTACATAGCTTGTTAGGGTTTCGTGTGCTTTATTATTAAATAGAAATAATTGTTACGTAGAAACAATTGTATTTCTATTGCGTCATCGATCATTGAATTTGATTGTTTAAAGTATTTAGGATTGAATTTTGAATTTGACTAATGTTTTGGCTTTACTATTTCTAATGTTGTACTGTAATCACAGTACATAATCATGTATTGGAATTTATTATGTAATATACGTAACATCACGCTTGTCATCCCCGAAGGCGGAGGAGTGTAGTACACTCTCACGTTTTATCAGTTACGTTTACATCCCATGGAATAGGTGGTGAGCCTATTGCCATACGCCGGGCACACATACTCGGATACTCCGAGTCATGACTAGAATTCCTAAATTAGAAAAAGCCAATACTACCCGGGATTTGAACCCAGAACCTCCAGATTGGCAGTCGCGCTTGCAACTACTCGACCAACGATGCAGTTATTATGTAATATATAGGTTCAAATATTACTTATTTGTCTTGTTCTTGGTCATTTATGATAGAGCATTTTATAGCGACGATGTATAGTATTGACGTGGTAAGTCCAAACATTGATTATTCTCATTGTTCACGACACATTTCTGATTTGACTCCAGTACAAATATTCTTACATTTCATTTTACTCAAATCTTCTCTCTGTTCATTGTCGCGTTTGTAATATGTTCGTTTTGTCTTATGATGTCATCTCACTGCCATAGAAAATCCGCATAATAATCAAAATTTTCTGTTTGTGTTTCCTACGTGCGCTAACAAACGTTGCAGACTGTTATCGTTCTGTTTATTCTTTCAACTGTTGTACGTGTTGTCACGCTAATACTTGTATTGTGTTTAATGTAGCAATTGTTACTTAATACGGGGATCGTGTTGCGAATTACCAACAAATCTCTTGGCAAATAGATAAAGACTGAAATATATTATTTTTTTAGTTGCTACAAAAGTTTTACTGTATGTACCTCCTTTGAGTCATGTACTTGCAACGATGATTAGTGTTTCTTTCATATCCACCAGACTAATTTTAATTATATTTTGATAGCATACTTCTTCTATGGTTATCTTCACACTAAATCTCTACTTAGCCTCACTTTTAAGTTGATGAATGTCTCTACAGTACTTGAACTCTTCCTTTTACCTTTAACTTTCTTTCGAACTGTGTTGTAAAATTTAATCATATTAAATCTATCGTACTACCCAACCCTTTCGTAGCGATAATTGATTGTATGTTATATATTCAATCTGTCAATACGATTGGCACATAAACAATTGGTACAGCGGCAGCTGCGTCTGATCGCACATGTCCATCGGGAGTTATTTTTGTTATTATAGAAATATCAAAGGCGATCGCAAGAAGACATTTGGTGTGGAGCTTAAGCGGCTCATGGTTATCTAAATCCAACACCGTATAGAATTAAAAAATACCATCACGCCTATATTTCCCCCAATAGGTAGGCAGAGGAGCGTAGGGCACTAACACGATTCTTCTGTGATGTTATACATTCCACCGTGGAATAGAAGAGTAGACTATTGTTATGCTACGGGCACAAATCCAGACTCCATTTTCCTTAGTGTATATTTGATTTATTTTACTAATACTATACACATAACAGTTTATGTTATTATGGTCTGGTTCGTTCTCTTGTATGAAATTCGTAATTTAATAGAAAGAGACGAATTAAACGATTATAGTTTTCCAAGATACAAATTGTTAGAAATTCGACACGTATTAACAAGTCAGTCAGCTGGGCTCAAAATAAACCAAGATCCAAAATAAATTTCGAATCCTTTAAGGCGTTAAAAGATGTAAGTGAAATACGGCTTTGCACGACGAGAATGAAAATACAAAACTCAGCTTTGATGTGACGATTCCAGGAAAAACGATTCTGGCCTATTGTCAGAACACATAAATAACTTTCCTACATGTTAGCATCGTACTATGGATCGTCTCACACGTTCAAGTGTAGTGATACCACACAGGCGTGTTTTGAAAAGTGTATCTTTGAAATGTTGTTCGACAAAATAATCAATAAAAAGAATAGTTTGTTCCAAAGTACAATAATGCTTGTACAAGACGTAAACCTTTTCATTTCAGTTTTATTTATTTTTGTACTACAAAATAGAAGTTTTAAGACCGCTGGGTAACGGCCGGCCGGTGCCGATGCAGGGATGTTTCAGAGGGCCTCCATAAAGAGAGTTCCTTAGTATAAAGAACGCATACACAGGCTCACATACGTGCGTGAATAAACTCCCCATATATCTATATTAAAAATATATATAGTTATTTTGTCTTATGTGGCTACTTACATTTTAAGCGTCTCCTTTTTATATATCTGATTGCTATAGCCTGTTTTATTAAATCTTATTACAAATGCAATACTTTAAATTATAATCGGAGAGTAATAATAATAAATAAAAGTATTAACGCAAATGAATTTCGCTTTTTATTAAATTCAATTCAAACAAAGTTTTAATAATATTAAACTTTTAATTTGAAATATATGTATTCCGCTCCGTTTATCAAAATCTTTAATTACAATGTAGAAATGATTAATACGGGACA
>DWDT01005884.1:0-10084 GCA_018245595.1 Microceris scylla
CTTAGCGTGATGTTATATAGCCTATAGCCTTCCTCGATAAATGAGCTATCTAACACTGAAAGAATTTTTCAAATCGGCCCAATATTTGCTGAGATTAGCGCGCTCAAACAATCAAACAAGAAAACAACCAAACAATCAAACAAACTCTTCAGCTTTATATTATTAGTATAGATAGAATAACCTTTTGGTTTGTGTGTGCACTCGTGTCTGCTTGGGTATTTAATCGCAAAAGAGCTTGTCATCGTAAAAAGTTCTCATAATGTAAGTATATCACAAACTATGAAAATATATTATTTATTGTAAACCAAGACAATACAGAAGAAATAGTACAAATTTTCGAAGGTACACAAGAGGCGGTCAAATACCTAAGTATAAGATAATCAAGTTTCAGTAAAAATCTAAATTACGGTTCTACATAAATATATAAATATACTAAATGTGCGTGGGTTAGTAGGTGTTTATTTGAGTAACCCGAGAAACCACAATTTTAACGACTCGGTTGTGGGTAAAAGGATTGTTCATATTTCAGAGTTTAAAACATTTAGTCAAAGGATATTCAATGTTTCCAAGAAGCTCTACATTAATTACGTAATGTATATAAGCATCTCAATTATTTCTTTTTTTTAGATTAGTAAAAAGAGGGTTATGGTATGCAGCGAATTTTTTTACTGTTTGACACGTGCAACTAACAGGAACTAACGAACATTATGTCATCGTTATTGCGACGCAAAAAAATTGAATACTTCACGTCCAAGAAAATCTGGCCATTCCCGGAAAAAGCAATAAATTTTGCCTAGCTACAGATAGAGAGATCGGGTCTGGGGGAGGGGGTAGATGCGTACAGGAGCAGGAACGAGAGCAGCGGACCCGGGTGAAGACAGATCAATAGGGGAGCGTCCTGTCCAAGTCCGCCCGGCAGCCGCCGCGCCATTCCCGCTTCGTCCAGCGCCGAGACAACACCTCTGTGCTCACATCGCGCCTCACGACTTCACAGCAACGCTTTCATCGTCATGGAGGTAAGTGCAATTTTTTAAAATTAGCAACTAAAGCGAGTTTTCACATTTATACGTTATTTTTTTTTATCTTCAATTAATTAAAATCAATTTCAGATCATTAAGATACACAATGGACATTTTCATAAAATTATCTTTTGTTTATCATTTCGTTAATTGCTGTAACAATTAGTGCGTCATCAAATTTTAAATTAAATTTATTGAAAATTTTTTAAGTGTATTTTTGTTTTTATATTCTTTGTGCGACTTGAAATCTGCAATCAATACATGGGATAGAGTAGACACAGCCGAGAGGGACGAAGATAGTTTTGGGCTTCAAATAAACTGCGTACCGAAGATATATCCATTCGGAGTTATAATCTAAAAATAGATTGGGGAGAAAATCGAAAAAGGCGGAATGTAACACGTTGGAGTGACTTTATATGTGATTAAGAATATAGTTCCTTATAATGCGCAGTGTAGCGCTTCTGCGCGGCTGTGGCGCAGGGTGGAATACATCTGTGTGCGGGCGATCTCATGTCATCGGACACAAATATTGTGCCTGTTCTGTAACCTATGCAATTTAACCCGTCTCGCTCTATCCCGCTGAGCGTCAACTATTCTTGACCTGGAGCAGACGTGTTACGAGTCTTTTTGTGGAATGTGCCGCTAACGAGTCAGCCTTTATTTTGCCCGAATATGAAATCGATATTAGCATCTTGACTATTTATTTATAGTGTTTTTAAAATTATAAATAGACTAGTCTGTCTTTATTTTTTTCCGAATATGGAATCAATATTAGCACTTTGTAGTACAACCTAACTCACAATTAGTTGATTGTAAAATGTTATTCTTTTGTTAAAAACCTACATCGGTGTCAAAGCTTATGTTTAAAATATCAATATTTTTGTTTTTAAAACACTTACGAGGCAATTGCGATTTATACATTGTTCTGTTTAGTCCTTGCTTTTTGGGTTATTACAAATATCCTAAGCTACCGCCTGGTAGTTTAGGATAAAACAAAAGTGAATCTGGCCGAAGAATTAGTTTTTATAATTGTGTAATTAAAAATAAAAAAAATATTACTGATAAAATAATGTGGTTAAAATAAATAACAATGTCATGTAACAATTCGTACAAGACCAACTGATCCAAAAATATAGTCCATGTTATGGTAATTAGAATTTCACAGTTTATAAACAAAAGTGAAATTCTTACGTAATACTTGGTATATATGTAAAAAATTATATATAGACCCAGAAAAAAAAACAAATAGTCGTACTCTACATAAAAAATATATTTTTGCCCTGAATGGGAATCGAACCCACAATTCAGCAGTTACTTCACTAATCACTGGATTGACAAGCCAGTCAATTAAAAAAACATAATAATACACTGCATTAATATTGTTTTATCATACACACACAAACACAATTATTTAGGTGCCTCTGTGTGTAAAATAGTCATTTATAGTAAATTTAGTAATGAAAAATATGATTGTTTCTGTTCATTTATCGGCTCCGCTGTCTAACATTGGACTGTATCATACTTATCGCAACAACACATGCGTGCAAGTGACCCATGGGGCACAACGTCAAGTTTATTTTAGTATGGCGCCGTTTGAAGGAATAAGTCATTGACTGTACGATATCAGCGCACACAAGTAACAATTTACTATACATACAGCGCATAAAAATATCTTTATATATATTTCTTTATATATTTCCTTAATTATGGACTTCTGACGGCTAATGTACTTTAGTATTGTAGGTACTCAATAAAGCGTGCCGTTTTTTAAGAATTAAGGGAAATAAAGAATGGATAGTCATTTCGATTATTTTTGGTTTTTTTTTTATACAATTATCATAGATTGTTATTACCTATCACTAGTTTTGACTTCTGCTTTTGAGATTTAAATGTAATCTAAGGATAACGCTTGATTCCATAAAGCGAACGATATTATTTGACCATTAAAATATAGTCACTATAAAAATGTTATGGCTTTTGTCATTATCATAATTGATTAACAGTACGCCATTAAGGATAATTATGTGCATGGCGTAAAAGTACCATAATTATTTAACTAATTAGTTTCGTATTAAAAAATTAAAATTCAACGTACAGTAACTTAATATTTTGTACATAATTGATATAGTTTTCTACATACACATCAGGTGGTTCAGGATTTTACATGAAAACTCATTACATTTGGAACATCGAATAAAAAAACGCGCCAAATATTAAATGTCACTTGTGAAAAAATCTTGTCAATATTACATTTACTTTGGTTTTCGGAGACTGCGACTCTTATTATATTAGACTGACATTGTTCTAATTAAGAACTTTTTAAAAAGAAAAAATTAAATAAACATAGACTAAATAAGTGTACAGATATATCTATTCATTTTGTAATATTCTTCGCTTAATGTGTCCTTTGGGTGATTGGAGTATTTCCTTTGTTGCATTTTTATTATTTTACAATAAATTCTAAAAACAGTGCGTTAAAAATTCAAAAACCAGACATCATGGTACTAAGTACTATGTTTATGTGACTACGTAGTATGCTTATGTATAACAAAATGTTCCTTTAAATAATCAAAGATGACAGCACCATTTACATTAAAATTTCAATTCCAGTACAAGACCTGGGGGTGGTTGATAACAGGTATCATACTTCTCATCGTCACCACTTCGTACGCGGATGGGGAAATTTGGGAGGAGGGCGACCACGAAGTCCTCATAAGAAACGAAAGAGGCGCTAAAAATAGAGGTTAGTATTTCGTGCAGTCAACGCTAATTATGCTGACCTTAGCACGAGACTTTTCAACTCTTATTTCACAAGCACACCGCTACAGCTTGCTCTACCATAATCCAACACACAAAACAATATTAAAAAATCCGTAATAAATTAGAAACGCCTATACTATACATAATTGTGTATTATAGTATTGTTGTTTTTTTTTCAATGAATTGTGTCATTATGTTGATTTTTTCTCACGAAATATTTCGCTTTTAATCGATGACTAATTTGAAAGAATTGTTTCGTGTGTGTAGAGACTTGCCGCTACATCAGGGGCTCTTGGTCTGACTGCGATGCGAAGACAAACATTCGCTCGCGTACCCTCACTTTGAAAAAAGGTGACCCGGCCAGCTGCGAGCGCTCCAAAACCATTCAGAAGAAATGCAAAAAAGGTAATGTTCTAAATTTAAAAAAGTTTTCGAAATGTTACCCGTATCGATGTTAAATTTCTACGTTAAGTTCGTTGTGTGGCGCATAGGACTGATTAATTAGAGATATAATTATCAATACGATCTTATTTCAATTATTTATACTACAGCGATAAAGAGCGTCGAGATGTATCCATAAAGAAATTCATCTTACAACATATAATAAAATCTGCGCTTATCATAGTTAAGCTATCCCGGAGTTGACCTATTATTAATCAAAATTATCATAAGTTATAGCCAATTATAGCATTCATACTGTTTATTGCATGCAGCTTGCCGCTACGACAAGTCCTCGTGGAGCGAGTGCAGCGCTAATGGCGAAATGTCCAGGACTGACATGTTGAAGGCTAATAGTGACCCCACCTGCGACCAAAGCAGGCGCATCACCAAGAAATGCAACAAAAACAAACAATCCAAAACTACCAAGGACAAGGGTGAGATTTAAATCCTGGTTGTGCGATTCCAATGATTATAATTACAGTTACAATAGTTTCATTATACATTACAATAATTTCAATTATTATCAATTTGTTTATTAACCACAAATGTACCTCTAAAGAGTTCTAAGATCGATTGATGTAATAAGGCAAGGTATTGAATTAAAATAATCCTTGATTAAACTGACCACGGCATTTTATTTGCGGGCAACACGAATGTAAATGTTACTATTTATGATTTAATGTAATTTAATTGCTTTTAGTTATTTTTCATTGTAGACTACATCTATCTTTCAGAATCTTACAAATCATCTAAGATTATAACTATTAAGACCGCAGCCGTGTTATATATAACCTGTAGGATTTACTAATTAAATTCAATATAGCAATTAATAGGCGGACGATGGATGGTGTTTGCTTTAATTAGGTAAGTATATGATTGCTCGCTGGAAATTGAACTAATACCAGATTGTCTATTGTTCCAGGGCGTCGGAATCGTCAGTGAACGTCAAAAACGTCAAACCAGCCAGTATAAATTTAGATATAAGTTACATTATGATAAAAATTGATGTTTGTTCGTTGATTCTAATTGATAAATAGCGCGAAATAGTGTCAACGTAATTATTATTCTCGTTTTAAATGTTTCCGAGAGCATTCTTTAGCAGCAATTTAATAGTAGATTTTATCTCTTGAAATAATAAAACTACAGATATCAATGTTATAACGTTCTAGATAATTTTCTTTATGGTTATGAATTTTAAAACTTAACTCAGTCCTTTCGTATTATTGATCAATAAATGAGTACTTAAACAATGCGTGCGTTTTATTTCCCTTTAGTTGTTTCCCTGCCCCCTTTTTCGTGTACAAACAGTTTAAAACGTGATATGACGATGATCAGTAAAGAGTGTGATAATTACATACGAAGATTCTCGTATTCATAAAGAAATAAAAATAATCGACCCAGTATAATTCCACTGTTGGAATATGGGTCTCCTCTCATATTGAGAGGGTTAAGGCCATTGTCTGCCACGCTGGCCAAGAACGGGTTGGCAGACTTCACACACCTTAGAAAATAATTTTTTTTTGTATAAATTCTGAGGTATGCAGGTTTCCTCACGATGTTTTCCTTCACCGTTGGCAAGTGATATTTAAATTTAAAACGCACTTTTATATTAAACATAGATATTTAAATTTAAAACATAGTGAGAGTCTGAGTCCTTAACCAATAGACTATCACTGCTTACTAGGCAGTCACTGTGTCATATTCATAAAGGATTTATCATAATTTTTTTAATAAGGTCGTTAATATGAGTTACAGTTTGGCAACTATGGATCTATACTTCAAAGGTTCAAGCTTAGGAGATAAATCAGTAGATCCAAGGTTTGTAATTTATTTTGTGAAGACCATGGAAATGAGGCGAAATTTGCTTAGCTTTCAGCGAGACTCCCACCGTCGCTGTAAGAAATTGTTTATTACACTGACTCTATGATTAACTTTAGAAATATTTGTAACCCTGACCATAGTTAGTCATAGATACCTGATGTAAATAAAAGTATGAAGGTAAACGAAGCTAGAAAATTAAGTATACATACTCGTATGTATGTATACTTAATTTTGTATGTACCTGCGAAAGGCTGCTGGCAGATGCTGGATGCGACAAGCCGAGGACAGGGCGCGATGGCGCTTATTGGGGGAAGCCTATGTCCAGCAGTGGCCTGAAATAGGCTCATGATGATGATGATACTCGTATGTGAGGAATTACTGTTTAACTGTAACAATAGAATTGTTAGGTAGAACGTGTCCGAAAACAAATTATTGAAAATAATTTATTTCATATAGCGGTAAGCTCCTAAAAATGGATCATCTGCTCACAACTATAGCTGTATCAAATATGCCAGATTTATAGAGTCCCTAGTATTGCTTATTTAATTGATGATTTATTATTTGACATCCAATTTAACAAAAATTTAACATCACAACTGTATCTCTTCGATGGGGTTGGCAGAGAAATCTTATACTCACATTTGTCACCAGTGATGTCTCATATAATTCTTCTTAATCATGTACTTCATTTCTGAAGGACGTCTCGGGAAAGATATGCAATAGGAGGAGGAGCTGTTTCCACGTCTCTTTGTCGTCAGCTTATCGGAAGGTTTTGATCACTGCGAGCCTTATCACTTTTTGCACAGATTCCGACTATCGCCGAGTCGGTGGTAACCCATAATACAGGTCCTATACAGGTCCCATACAGTAGGTGGTGAGAAATTATTAATTATTGTTGATTTGTTTATGTATTTATCTTTGTTTTTTCTCTGTGAATCTGTATAAATGTTTATCTATCTATATATCAAATTCAGACTATATTGTACTTACTATTGGAAAGTTCATGTACTTAACTGATTTTAATAAATATATACTTTTCATTTACTTTAAAACTTTACTTTACAAGAACTTTATCATTTACCTCAGTTACATATAAAAAACGAAAGAGATTAAAAATGGACAAATATGAACAAGACATTTATATTGAGAATATAGCTCAATACAGAAATATTGAGTTTTATTCGGAGTTCAAAAAAGCATAATCTACTTTGTTCGTTATTTATTTATTATAGGACTTGGATGGACTATATAATAAAAAAGCCAAATCATTTTAAATCCGATTTATATTAAATAATTTAAATTTTAAATACAATATATCTTTACTTATTTGAGTCTCGTCTGATTTATCGATTAAATATTTTGCACCTATATTTAAAACGTCTCCCATTAATATCAGACGAGGCTCAAATATGTTATTATTTAAATTAAATACATTCTGTTTATATGTTAATAAATATGGTATTCTTATCGGCTACAATAAATAATTTATTACTGATCAATTAAATCGCAATAAAAAAAAATATTATAAAACAACATAATCTATATGTCGACGTTTGTTACATAGACAAGTTACTATCCGCGTACTATGAACAATAAATTTTTTGTTGTTTAATATCACAGGTTAAGAGTTGTGGTGTAGTGCGTAGCGACGCGTTATTTGAACAGCTGCTTGGCGTAGTGCCATATTCTGAAGAAGTATTCGTCGCGACGCAGCAGCGAGCCCCGCGCGTACGAGCGAATGTCCGCGTCCATGTTGTGGTCCCTCAGCCACGATGTGGTCGTCTGGGTACTGAAAGACGTGGGCTCAGTTGCCTCCGTGTGCTCGCCGGGCTCCTCGTCGGCATGAGAATCTGCAATTATTTCACATATTTGCACTTTTTTTATATGTTTAACTACGTAAATACGAAAACTAAGTAATATTTATAACAGTAATATGAATAACAGAAGCTATTATAACGTTACCTTCACCAGGAATAACTTTGAAAGGCTCGTCCGACTCCAGAGGTTCGCTTAACCCGATCTCGTTGCGCGCGTATATCCTTATCATATAAGTGTGGTTGTCGCTTAGATCTCTAATATTGAATTTCAACACGTTCGCGTCGACTTTGCCAACTTCCATCCACATGGTCTTGGTGACATCCCGTATGGCGATGTTGTATCCCAAGAGCGGCGCACCTCCGTCCCACTCTGGCGTGCCCCATGATGTCATCACAATGTTATTGTTAACCGTTCTTATTTCCAGTGGTCCAGTTGGAGGTGATGGAACAGCTATAAGAAAAATGTATCATAAATCACAATGGACAGTTAAAGTAAAAAGGATAAAAAAAGTAAATGTTATTTTGAAGAAGCGCAACAGGTCTGTAAGGATAGTCATTTGATATTCCGTGCTCCCAGCCTATACCGGAAGAGACCTGGCGTATTATTTTGATAAAGTTCCAATTACTTACTCGCATGTTTCTCTAGTTGGACAATTTGTGATTCAGTAGGCAAGCTCACACCGATGGCATTTTCAGCGGATATTCTAAATATTATTTCCTCTTTCTCCTTAATATTCTCTATGCAATGCTCGTACACTGAACCACCCACGGTAACTATTTTAGACCACGACTTGCCCTTTGTTGTTTTATATTCGATAACATAATCTGAAATAAACGCAAATGATAACGTTACATCAAGCTCACAATACTACGAACATTATAATTTGTGTGTCAGTCAGTCAGTCGTTAGCTTCTCTCAGTCCACTGCTGGATATAGGCCCCCCTATTAAGCGCCACAGCGCCCTGTCGTCAGCTTGTCGCATCCAGTTTCTGCCTGCAGCTCAATTTGTGTGTAGCAGCACACAGTTAGTTTATTTTACAAACACATTCACTTTTTAAGATAACTCACTGATGATAGCACGGAATTAAAAGTTTTCAGTTAGAAAACACTAACAATTCAAACGGATTACATTTTGTCATTTTTTACGACAGTTGCCAATACGTACGAAATAAAGACATTTAAATTAAGTTCTTTTAGCTGTTTTTAAATTTTATTTAATTAAAAATGTTCGCAAAAGATGAAGGAGTCTGTACTTTAAATTTTTTATTTAGTATGGCCAATAAAGCAACGCTGCCCTCAGTACTCAAAAATAAATTACTCATTTGAGAATCTGTGGGGTCCAAAATGTAACTGTGATCTTCTGAGATTGATTATGGTACATAACGTAACCTGTAACTTATAGATATTTCTATAATAAAAATGTACTTACTCGTAATAACGCTTCCTCCATCGCTCTCAGGCGCTGCCCACTGAAGAGTAACGGATCTGGATGTGGTTTCCTTTATTGTGAACTTCTGCGGCTGAGAAGGTGGCGCTGCAGACGTATAAAGTTTAATTAAAGACATTTTTCACTGTTGTTTCTTTTTTTTATGAATCTTTTATTTAAATGATAGAGAGTATTGTACATAAATAATGAGCTGTTCACATTAGTAATGATTAAGATTATCAGAGTTCTTAATCGGATAAATCGGAGTAACTTTTAAATACTCCTAAATCTTAAACACAAATGCGGAGGCTTGTTTTTCGTCAAGCCACCGCCCACTCGTGCACCGCTAAATACCTACACATGTACCTACAGCAAAAAAAACTGTCATCTTTTTTTGATCGTTTTTTTTTATAAAAGAAAGGGATGAAATATCATTCCAAGGGCGCTGTGGAACAGATGTGTACAAAACGAAACATTTGTATAACTAAGTAGTCTTTAATACAGACAAAGTATATACAGTTAATCTACCTATCTCTATTTAAAACACTCTAAACAATTTATTGTAAATATTTAGAGTACATTCATGGCTGTCCGACGTAGATCCTATAACCTTTCTTATAAAAGTTAATACATAATGCGGTACATTACAAAAACTAATTAATTAAGTTCAACTTTAATATATTTATATTTAATGTACGTAGCATCACGCCTGTAATCCCCGGAGGGGTAGGCAGAGGAGTGTAGTACACTCCCACGTTTCACCAGTTACGTTTAAGTCCCATGGAATAGGTGGTGAGCC
>DWDT01005885.1:0-10084 GCA_018245595.1 Microceris scylla
CTTAAACATAAACTAGTAGAAAAAATTAAGGGATCAAAAAAATTACAAATGTTTTGTGGTTATTCAGATGGTTGTATTTCCCTTAAAAATGTTCTTACTGGAACTTTGAAAAAAGCATTTTGAAGCTTGAACTTTCTGGATTTGAGATCTTACGGTGTAAAAAATTTTCAAGCAATGTGTACCGCTCGATCCTAATAAATACTGTAAAACTTTTTTTTTCTATTTTTTACGGTTTTTTTTAACTTAACCACTATATGGATCGGATAACTTGTTCATTCGGCTTTAATTTGCTTTTTTTAAAGTTCGATACGACCAATTCTCGCTGAGATATTGGACTTTGAATAGAAAAGGGTCTATTTGTCTTTAACCATCAATATCTCAGCAACCGCTGATCGCACAAGAAAATTAAGGAGGGTTTAGAAATATTGAATAAATTTTACACAAAAATCAGGTTCAATATGGTTTTTTGAAAAAAGTTTTTTTTTACTCTACATTAATTTGAAAAATCAAGAAAAAAAGAGCTTTTGGTGGCTTTTGAGATAATCAGGCGCTTAGGTGGGAATATTGAGAAAACCAGTAATATTAAGTTTGCCTTTTACCGTTCAATATGCCCACAAAAACCCCAAAAAATTTCGATTTAATCCATCGCGGCGTTTTTTGTTTTATTCGATCGACTTTTTGAAAAAAATTAAATGATCACGATTTTGACTTTAAATGATCACAATCTTCAACAAAATGCAAAAAAAATATTTTTTCAGTTTTTTATGCATTTTTATTGATACATTAGTGTTTAAATTTATGAAGAAAAAAAATTTTGGGAATTTTTTTAATAACTCCAAAAAATTCAAAAGAACAATATTTACTATTTTTAAATCGATTCTGTTATTACTTTCCATGATTTTCCTGATTTTTAAACTTTAACTGAATTAAAATAATTAAATTTAAAATAAAGTTTATATACCCAATCTAATTTCTATCACAATCGCATTTATTAATTTCCCCGTGTTAGTGTATTCTCCGTTAATCCATTCGTTGCTTTTGTCTAAACGAGAAAAAGTGGTCCTCACTGAAAATCAGTAGTCGTGGATCATACGTAGCTGCCCACGGCAAATACTGAGTGTGGGCCCTTTCTATTGTAATAACAACCTATTCTTCTATATTCTTTTGTATTATAAAAAATATTGTAAACTGCAATTGTTATTACAGATGGAATAAAGTATTTTATTATTATTATTATAGTCTATTATTCATAACGATAAATACATTAAACGAGTCCGTTCGTTCGACCAGTTAATACATTGGTCGGTGCAGCTGTGGGCGTGGCCTAATGCGCAGAATGTTCCAGGCGCACTCGCCGACGGGCGCGCCGCGGCGTGGCCGCCGGCCCTCCATAGAATCGCTGTCGGACCTTAGCGACGAGCTGGAACGGATCTCGCAGAAAGACCCGCGGGACGACCATTTGCACAAGTAACTTTTTTTATTTTTAATAAATCCTTGGTGTCGTCGATAAAGCTGCTAACATGTATTTTAATATTGATCAATAAAACTTATTAGAAAACGGATTGCGATTTATAAATTTATTTGAAACTTGTTTAGCTAAAAATCTGATTGAATACAACTCCCTTACCAATTTTCTTTTCAGTACAAAAGCGTTTAATGCTGTTTTTATAAAATTTCTAGGTCCAAACAATATCATGGTCAGAAGCCACGATTCGAACCGTATGCATACAAGGGGCGTGACCCGCCCGTTGCCTACCGATCCAAGTACTCCATCAGAAACGTTCCAGCCAAACCGATTGAGAGCAAGGTGATTTTTTAAGATTCTGGAGATTACTCTTACCGTCACGCCAGTCTTTTAAATATACAGGAAGGAGTTCCAAATATTTGTATCATCACAGAACTGACGTTCTTTACATTTGTAAATATGTGGATGTTTGTGATTTGTAGATGTGTGAAACGGGCAAGACGACAAAATGCTCTTAACTGACTTATTTGATTGAGGAAAGGGCGCGATGGCGCTCATTGGGGGAGGCCTATGTCCAGCAGTGGACTGAGATGGGCTGATGATGACGATGATGCTACACACACACATCCACACGTATACTTACAACATCATAACACACACGTACACTACATCTAGTTGATCTTTAGCTAATTTTTAAATTGTAATTATGTGTTGTTTATTTTTTGTATTTTCCTTAATTTTATGTCTGTCCTCCGAGATGAGCGCATATTATAATGGCGACACGGTTTATGTAAGCGACGTCTTCACAATGCACTTAATAACGTAATTTATAATGTAATTTAATGTTTAGAATAATAATCAATATTTGCTTTATAAACGTAATTTGTAAACAATGTTTTTATAACGTGGATGAAACGTTATAATGTAATCTAATGTACAGAATTATTGATATCTTTACAACACCTTTTGTGTATAGCCGTAAGAACTATGAATAAATAAATGTCTTTCATTATAGAATAGGGAAAAATAGTGTAAGAATAGGTTGTTTCTTATTTACTTCATAAAGAATATGGTATATAATTAGTACATAAGGACTATTGTGAACCCCGAATTAGGTCCTAAGTGCAAGTGAGACAGCTGCATGAGACAGCTATATTAAAGGCGCGAGCAAGACAGGTGTAATGAGATAGATATACTCGCTCGCCATTGGCCAGTACGAGTGCTCACTTGCACAATGTTGTCATCGATACGGACTTAATTCGGGGGATATATATACGGCCGAAACCGCGGTCAAATTCAGACCCGCTTCGAGCTTCGCACTGTGAACATTGGAAAATAAACAAGGCTTGGAAGTAATAGTATTCTTCGATTAGACCGACGCCCCCTCTACGCCTCGTTCCCTGTTCGACAAACACGTCGTCAGCTACACACGCTACAATTTCTGGTCCTTCGAGCCGGACAGGGAATAAAAGAAGAAAGAAAAATCGAAGATGCCTACCGTGCGGTCTAAATCACCGCTACGCTCCAAGCAAGAAGAACGAAGCTCAGAAGAATCTATAACAGACTGGTCAATATTTACACCTACGGATACGGTGACTGCATCAACGTCGACGGAAGCAAGTTCCGCTCGCCACACGATCGCCACCACCTCGACGCATGGAAGACGAACCCGCGCCGCAATGGCCGCCGCTGCGACCACCGTCGACGCTACCACAGTCCAGACGCCGAGTGTGACGATCACGGCTACGAGCACGACCGCAACCACGACGACAACGAAGACGAGTAAGGCTACTCGCACCGCACCGACCGCAGCTACCGCACGCACCCCGTCCACGACGATCGCAGAAACGACGCCCGCACCCGCCAGCATCCCACGCAGCAGATCTAGAACACATCTGAAGAACATTGGAAGGCCTAATGTCCCTCCGTTCGCGTCTTCAGAAACAATGGTGCCACGTACGACCAGGTCTTCAAGATCACGAAAAGCGGAACTCAAAGCGCAAGTGGAACTTCAGAAGAAGCAGCTAGTAGCCGCGGAGACCGCCGCAGCACTCGCTCGCACCGAACTGGAGCTCGCCCAGTGCGACTCCGAAGACGAAGTCTACGACGAATTTGAAGCTGAACGGCGCTCGCATATTGAACAATGGGTCCAGCACACCACGTCTTACGTAGAGGCTGCTGATGAAGAAGAGATGCCTTCGAGGAAAAGCGAATTAAAGGAGCTCGCAGATGCCATCATCGTCGCTGCACGAACGATGCAACCGGCACCCGCACCTCACCGAATATGGGACTTACCGGATTTCAGCGGATCTAACGAAGAATGGCTACCTTTCAAGAGGTCATACATGAACAGCGCGGAGCAGTTCAACGATGTGCAGAACATGGTTCGTCTACGGAAAACAATTAAGGGAGCCGCCCGTGAAGCCGTACGGAGTCTGCTCTTCGCGTCATCGGATCCCCGGGACATCCTCGCCGCATTAGAACGTCGTTTCGGAAGACCACAACATCTAGTCCTCACGGAAGTAGAGAAGCTTAAGGACCTTTCACGCATCGGTGACACGCCCAAGGACATCTGCGCATTCGCAAGCCAAGTCAACAACACAGTTACAACAATAGAAGCCTTGAAGAAAGCGCAATACTTGTATTCGCCGGAGATCACAAGGGTCGTCATCGAGAAGCTTTCACCCATACTTCGGTATCGCTGGTTCGACTTCAACGCCAGCATGCACCACGACGCACCGGAACTAGTGAAGCTTAAGAAGTTTCTCAACTCCGAAGCGGACCTGTGCGGATCCTTCGCACCGCCCGAGCCAATTAAGAAGAAGCTCGTACAACGAAGATTCCCCGTCCACGCCGCCCAAGAAGAGGAGGAGGTCCGCGTGATAGCAACGGCATCAGAAACTTATAAAAAGAATTGCTTCCATTGCAATGGAGAACACTGGCTCACCGAATGCAAGAACTTTAAGGAAGCGACCATCAATGAACGGTGGGAAATAGCAAAACAGAAGCGATTATGTTTCAAGTGTCTACGTCTAAGACACGTACGCACTAATTGCAGAGCGCAGCCGTGCAGGAAATGCAAGAAGCCGCATCATACGTCGTTGCACTCGGAGCTAATTCATACTACGGCACCGCCTACGCAACAACAAGAACTCGCACCGGCTCCCTGTAACCAAACGAGCGAGATAGAAGATATTCGAACCGTCTACACTATGGCGGATGTAACAAGAATTTATTTGAAGATGATGCCTGTCGACATATACGGTCCCAAAGGATCTGCTCGCATCCTCGCATTACTGGATGAGGGCTCAACGTGTCACTGTTGGACGCCTCCATCGCCTCGCGCATCGGTGCCACCGGCGAAGAAAAGGAGCTCACATTGGAAACCGTCGGCGGGAAGATAATCACTAAGGAAAGATCACAGAAAATGGACCTGAAGATAAGAGGCATACACAGGAGGGACAAGCGGGTTCTCAAGGGCGTGCGCACCATCGAAGAGCTGAAGCTGTCACCTCAACACGTTGATAAAGAATGGCTCGAACAATGCGATCATCTGAAAAATTTGAAAAATGAATTAGCATACGAAACTGAAAATCCCGCGCTGCTCATCGGCCAAGATAACTGGGACCTCATAGTGTCAAGGAAGATCTTGAAGGGAACTCGAAGCCAACCTGTGGCCTCCCTCACAAGCCTGGGTTGGGTACTTCACGGAGGCGGCGCCGGAACGACATCAGTCAACTTCATTAATCACTGTCGAGCAACTAACAATAAAGAAACACTTGAAGAAATAATTAAGAAGCATTTCGAATTGGACTCGATCGGAATAAAGGATCAACGCCCTAGCAACGACGCGGATGAGCGAGCGATAAAAATACTGAAGGAATCTACAAGGCAGCTACCGAACGGAAGATACGAATCTGGACTACTATGGAAGTCGGAAGCCGAGACATTGCCGAACAATTACGCTCAAGCTCGCAACAGGCTGATGGGCGTCGAGAGGAAGCTCGATAGAGATTCGGTCCTGAAAGAAGAATACGGCAAGCAACTGAACAGCCTGCTGACCAGCGGGTACGCTGAAGAAGCACCAGAGAACACAACAGCAAACCGGACCTTCTATCTCCCTCACTTCGCCGTGAAGCACCCCCTCAAGGGGAAGATTCGAATAGTATTCGACGCCGCCGCCAAGCACGAAGGAAAAAGCCTTAACGACGCGCTGCTAAAAGGCCCGGACCTACTCCAGTCCCTCTTCGGCGTACTGGTACGCTTTAGAGAGGGGCCTATAGCAGTCGTCGCCGATATTAAAGAAATGTTCCTGCAAATACAAATCAGAGATGAAGACCGCGACAGCCTACGTTTCCTATGGCGGGGAGAAAACCGAACATAGAAGCCCAAGGAGTACAGAATGAAGTCTGTGATCTTCGGCGCTACGTCCTCTCCCGCAACGGCTATCTACGTGAAGAATGCCAACGCAGAGAAGCACGCAGCGGAGTACCCCAGAGCGGCTCGAGCGATCATTCGTAATCACTACATGGATGATTGCCTACAGAGCTTCTCCACCGCAGAGGAGGCGGCATCCGTCGCCGACGAAGTGGACCAAGTTCACAAGAAGGCCGGATTCATCCTGAAACAGTGGGCCAGCAATGCGCAAGAGGCTCTAGCTAAGGTCCACACGTATGAGAATATTCAAGAAAAAAGGCTTGGCGACGAAGAAAAGACACTAGGAATGAGGTGGCTAACGCAAGGCGACGCATTAGCCTTCAATGTCGGCCTTCGGAACACGCCACCGGAGGTCAGAAGTGGCGACAAGAAGCCGACGAAGAGGGAGGTCACCAGCGCCGTAATGTCTACGTTCGATCCACTAGGACTCGCCGCCCCGGTCCTGATAATGGGAAAACGAATAATACAGGACCTATGGAGATCCGGAGTCGAGTGGGACGACGAGATAAATGAAGAACAACAGCACGCTTGGGAAGAGTACATCGCAAACGTAAAGAACATAAACTGCTTGAAGATACCTCGATGCCTAGCGCCGGTCCTGGACGGGAGGGAACACACAACCCGGCTCATCATAGAACATTATCACCGGCGCCTGTTCCACGGCAGTCACGCTACAGTAATCAACAAGCTGCGGCAGAAGTATTGGATATTATCGCTACGAGAGGCAGTGAAGAAGGTCGCGCATCAGTGTCAGTGGTGTAGAATGCGGAGGACGAAGCCACAGATTCCACCACTGGGAGACCTGCCACGTGAGCGACTAGCTCACCACCAGCCTCCGTTCACCTGCACCGCCGTTAATTATTTCGGACCAATGTACGTGACGATCGGCCGACGCCACGAGAAACGCTGGGGCGCTCTCTTCACCTGCCTGACTACTAGGGCAATACATTTGGAGTTAGCCGCATCACTCAGCACCAGCTCGATGATTATGGCTCTGCGACGGATGGCGGCGCGGCGTGGAAGCCCGCGCGTCGTCTTTAGCGACAACGGCACCAACTTCGTCGGAGCGAACAACGAACTGAAAATGGAAATACAAAAAATTATAAATGAAGATCTCATCAAGGCTGCGGAACGAGAAGGAATAATGTGGAAGTTCATCCCTCCGGGAGCTCCTCACATGGGGGGAGCATGGGAAAGGCTTGTGCGTTCAGTGAAGGTCGCCCTGGTCGCCGTCCTCGGAGAGAAGAGTCTGCCTGAAGAAGTCCTGTATACTCTGACCGAGATCGAACACACGGTTAACTCGCGCCCTCTCACTCATCTGAGCGCCGACCCCCGAGATGAAGAAACCTTGACGTCCAACCATTTCCTGATTGGCGGATCCTGCGGAGCCGCAGTCCTCGGGGAGTTCGACGACTCCTGCCTCGTGGGCAGGGCAGACTGGAAGACTGTTCAACGAATGGCGAACCATTTCTGGAATAGATGGATGCGAGAGTACCTGCCAACCCTTATGCCACGGAAAGCAGGTAACTCCCGGAACGCAGACTTGCACGAGGGCGACGTGGTCATCGTAGCCGACTCCACGCTCCCGCGCAACACATGGCCGCGGGGACAAATCGAGAAAACGTATCCTGGGCCTGATGGAAGAATTCGCATCGTCGACGTGCGTACGAGGGGAGGAGTCCTGAGGCGACCTGTGTCCCGCCTGATCCTAATGAGCAAGACGCCGCTCCCTGATGCTAAGGTGTCCGGATCGCCGAACACTGGGGAGAGATTGTAAGCGACGTCTTCACAATGCACTTAATAACGTAATTTATAATGTAATTTAATGTTTAGAATAATAATCAATATTTGCTTTATAAACGTAATTTGTAAACAATGTTTTTATAACGTGGATGAAACGTTATAATGTAATCTAATGTACAGAATTATTGATATCTTTACAACACCTTTTGTGTATAGCCGTAAGAACTATGAATAAATAAATGTCTTTCATTATAGAATAGGGAAAAATAGTGTAAGAATAGGTTGTTTCTTATTTACTTCATAAAGAATATGGTATATAATTAGTACATAAGGACTATTGTGAACCCCGAATTAGGTCCTAAGTGCAAGTGAGACAGCTGCATGAGACAGCTATATTAAAGGCGCGAGCAAGACAGGTGTAATGAGATAGATATACTCGCTCGCCATTGGCCAGTACGAGTGCTCACTTGCACAATGTTGTCATCGATACGGACTTAATTCGGGGGATATATATACGGCCGAAACCGCGGTCAAATTCAGACCCGCTTCGAGCTTCGCACTGTGAACATTGGAAAATAAACAAGTCTTGGGAGTAATTGGAAGTATTCCTTGATTAGACCGGCGCCCCCTCTACGCCTCGTTCCCTGTTCGACAAACACGTCGTCAGCTACACACGCTACAGTTTACATACTATTGCCACGGTTCACGACAATATCTTTACTTGCAGCTGTTGATGTTTTACTTAATTTGTATGTACTTTAGTCATAATATTTTTGAATTTGAGCATAGATTTTACTGATATTATCTAAAATACTTTTTATATTAGCAGCCGGCACCTCGCGCTCCTAATTACGAGTACAAGATGAAATTAGTGGAAGAAAAGCGCCAGGCCGCCGAGGAAGCCGCGAAGAAGTCGCTCGCCTACCATGAGAAAAATCCGGAGAAGCACCCGCTTTACCCCGAGGAGTGGAAGAAGTTCTGGAATCGTCGTTACAAGGAGATCCAAGCGGGTAAGTGAAAATTCGGGTGGGGACCGGATCCATCACACTCGTCCTGATTTCAAAACCGAAACTGCATATGACATGATATTTTAAGAATAAAATATTGATAAAAAAATGTCGTTTTATATTTGTAACTAGTGTTATGTTATCAATTCAGAGGGCAAGGATCCGTCGAAGCACGACTTTAAACCGGAGTGGATAGTGTTCTGGACGGGGCGGATGAAGGAGCTGCACAACGAGGAGCTGCGCATCCAGGTGAACGAGATCTACCGCAAGATGTGCCTGACGCCGCCCGGCGCGCAGGCGAGCTCGCCGCCCGCCAAGGAGCGGCGCCGCTCGGCCGAGCTGCCGGAGCGGCGCCGCTCGCCCGACCACAAGGAGCGCCGCCGCTACGCGCACTTCCGCCGCGACCATAGGTGCCTTTATGTACTATTACTTATTACACGTTATTATATATTTATTGCCACTAAAAATATATTCAACGAGCTATTTGCAAACAAATGTCGCCTGTCACTCCAGAGTCTGGCTATAGGTTAGCTTGAGATCGGCTCGATTGGCTTCTTCTTGAATCATAGTTGGATTAGATTAGGTTAGGTGAAGTTTAAATCGTGACTTGAATTCCAGTATTTGTATAAATTATTTGTTTTTAATTTACTTAATGTTGTCATTCCAAATCATGGCTTCGCAAAAACTTAAAAAATAAAACTGCTTGAATTATTTTGGGTAAATTTTCCGGTATTTAAAAACGAGCATATGTTTATTAATTGGGCCAATAAACTGGCTTTTTTTGTAAGGAATAATAAATTGTTAATAAACTGACCAGTTACATATCGTCTAACAATTATAATTATCTAAAACATTTTAAATTCATAATGTCTTTCGAAAGCAATGTACGAATTGAATCATTAAAAAAAAAAATTATGCATAATTATACTAAACCAGTATTGAACATGAGACAATTTATTTTAATAAGGATTAATACCGAGGTATATAAATAAACTGCCTTTCTAGTTGCGGCATTTTAATCCACTTATTAAAATAAAAAAAAATGTTACTGTAACATACCTATAATATTTAGACATACATATGTTGTGGTGACACTTTTTATAGATAAATGATCTGTTCGAGAAAATCGTAGTACATTATTTTGTTCTATCATCAGTAGTTTTAGCAGTGATATGATGTAAGAAAGTTTATAGGTCTTTTATTTACCCTTTGGGATACTTTATTGGGGTGTAAGTACAGATCACTCAAGTCACTCACAAATATTACTTCTTTATAGTATTATGTAGTATACATTGTAAGATTGTGAGAATATTTATACAAATTTTAATAATTTGGTCACGTAACATCACGCCTGTAATCCCCGAAGGGGTAGGCATAGGAGTGCAGTACACCCCCACGTTTCACCAGTTACGTTTAAGTCCCACAATGGAAT
>DWDT01005886.1:0-10083 GCA_018245595.1 Microceris scylla
TAGCAAGTGATATTTAAACTTAAAACGCACTTTTGTAAAGAGGTGTGCGCCGTGGGTTTGAACCCGGCACCCCCGGAGTGAGGGGCTGAATTCTTAAGCACTAGGCTATCACTGCATCGCTCTTACTATAATTATTTTGTTACTGACGTGTTAACTGCTTTAAAGTTCGCGGTAAAATAAATATGTTGCTGCTCTCACTCACGTTGTAGTATATTCATATGTGTATCTAAAAAAACTAACATTTATGACAAAAAATAACGACATTTTAGAGTAATCAATAATAATAAAATATAGAAAAGTAACATGTAATCTTTTAACTTCTGCAACGGTTTTGTATATAATAATAATTTTATACGTGTCTTCATTCACCGAACCTACAGATACTGTTGACATTGTATAGGGACGTAATATTTTTGGACCGAAGCTAAATAAGTGAGAAAATCGTTGACAATAATGAAAAAAAAAAGCGAAATCCGCACGGTTATTTTCGCGAGAACAGCTTCGTTACGGCTTTATTACCAAACGCTGGTACTTACAAGGGAATAATAAGCCACCCCTTTAAACAAAAACTGTGCAGAAATACCGCGAAGAACAATAATAAATAGCCGCGGAATTCCCACCTCGTTCGACAAACGACCAACGATACCAACACTGCTTTTTACGATACAGCAGCCAAATGCAATTTAAAAGTAAAATGGCCCTCGACAGACTGACGGACGCCGGCTGACAGAGATGGACGACCTGTGCCCAGAGACACCGAAAACAATCACACGTCCGAAAAAAAATGGAGAAAAACGAAACGTCAAAGCGAAGCAAAAGAAACAAACATGGCGGCCGAGCGCGCGAACATTCCGCGGATGCCACATCCTCCAATTAAGATCCCCTAAGATTGTCCCCGGCTTTTTTATAACCCTTTTCTCGTTTTTTCGGGACTCGTTTTGTCTCAATCACAGAAAAGGTATAAGGCAGAAAAGACTTATCGGATTTGTAACAGTTTCGGTGACACGCACACGTCCCAAAACAAAACTATATCCAATTACGTTTGCAAGCGTAGAGTAAGTTCGTGCTTTATAGAGGACAGACCATCAATAATATTGCAAACACATTTATATACATTTATATACAAACATCACAAATACAGAAAACAAATACACAACGCATAGTACCAACATTATTGCCATTATGATCAGCGTCGCCCATGGCGCTATAATGGGCTTTATCATTATCAGCATTGTCAACATCATTATCATTGCCAATTCCTCTTGAACGTAGAAGAGGCAATGCAATGGTATCTTTGAATATCAATGAATGGTATATAAACTTTTCAAGCCTGTAGATGTATGCACTGTAATTAATTTGTCTTCATAGCGGCGAAGCATCTTACATAGCAAAATTTTTAAAAATGTCTGCTCAAATAAACATTATGATTGGCTTACATAGATATCGTAAAACTATTATTACTATTAAAATTTTTGAAAATGTATCACTAACGATTGTTTAATGAATTAATGAATTGTTTTCACGACAGGTTACGGAACTTCTAAGATTTATGACATCACCACTTCTATCTGTAATGTACTCTGTGGTGCAATAGCTTTTATAACACCTCCAACTCTGGGTTATTTCGTTTTAGATTACAACAGCGATAATTACAAGGGTTTTTGGGATTTCACGTAATGATGGTTTCTCATTAGTTCCGCTCAGTCGTCGGGCGATACGGGCGTGGGTTTAACATATTGATCGGGGTTGTTCGACTTTAGGGCACACGGCTCACAACAATGTTGATGGATTTATGTTATGTTGTTTGGAATGTAAGTGTTCTTGGAAGAGATTTTTGTTAAGTAATAATATTATTATAGTACAATACAAATACGTTTATCTAAAAGCAAACTAGACAAAGCCTTAGCAACGATTGCCAAGGCTAAAATAAATAGGCATAAAATACATCTACCTATACCTATATGGACTTTTCTACCTACTTCTTTTGTTTACAGAGAGGAAACCTTCAAAAGGCATCAGATAGCCTGAGAGTGATACCGGATTATGTGGGACTTTTATTGAACTAAAACCTCCTCGGTGTCCTTCCTCAGCGCTCATAGGAAGGCTCCGGGGTTTCCAACGCTACACATACATAGGTGTCCTCCAAACGCAATGTCCCAACGAGGCCAATACCCTGGAGAAGTATAGTGATAGATTTTTATATCTAGACATAGGACCTACTCACACTTACATTCCTTTATAAAATATTCAACCATGACGGGATCTGATCCCACGGCCATCGGTCTAGTCAAAACCAACCAATGAGCAACCGAGCTAGTTACATTTGTGATCTGTTCTTATAATAAAGATCAAAACAGTGTCTCTAACATTTCTTATATCTTTATAATTAAGTTCATGTTCCCATCTGTATTCTTCGTTGGAGTAGCCAGAGGAATGTAGTAGACGTCCATGTTATACGTGTTACGTTTACGTTCCACAATGGACTAGATGGTGAATAAGAAACCGAGCACAGATCCATACTCCCTGTCACTACCTACTATGTAGAAGTTTCTGTATTATAAACTAAAAAAAAGTGTAAAAAAATCTTGTAATACCTGCATGGCTATCTTTTCATTGCTGAAATACATCTCTAAGAATTATTTTACACAAGATATTCTCACTTAACTCTGTATGACGTCATACAATATATTATTATGGCACTATTACTCTGTTTCGAATGAAAATTAGGTAATGAACTAGTACTAAAATTAATCTACAACAGGTGTTACATAAAAAGTTATAGTGTCACCTCAATGTCCAGGTGTCCACCTTATTAATATAACAAACAGTTTAATAATGTAACATCTGTTGACATTACAGTCAATAATTTGTAAACGAACACCTAAAATTCACTTTTTTATCAAATATTAAGTATTTTATTGGGTTGAACTTGTAAACTGTTGTTTGGGTTAAAGATGGAGTGGTGCTGTTTCACCACGAGCGAGAAGCGATTGAATGATATGAGAGGGCGACTAATAAGTAATCTACTGAGAAAAAAAATTTACTGCTTTTTGGTAGAATGGTTGCAAGCGCGATTGCGAGAGGTCCTGGGTTCGATATCCAGGTCGGCTACTTCTGGGTTTTTTTGATTGGAAATTCCTAGTAGTAGTTCGAAGTCTGGATTTTTTCCTGGTGAAAGACAATAGGCACACTCCACATTCCAATATATGACGTAAACATAACTGGTGGAAAGTTAGATTGTACTACATTCGGGGAGATACAGGCATGATATTACTTAAAATTTACTAAAGAACAAGTTGTAAGCTTGTAAGGCATGATTTTGAATTCAAGTAAACACTTTAGGTAGAAAAAAAGGTGTGGCGGCACTTATTTCGTGACACAATCTTCTTAAGAACTTATTCTTATAGTCTGTCCTAGAACCTTCATAGCTCTATTATGCCAGGCACTCTGACAGCTTTGCTCTATATTTGTAAATTAATATTACTGGAACTAGAAAAGAAGTCTAAAAGGGAATTGGTAGTCGAAGAAAAATTGACCACTTTCATTGTTTACTACGAGTATGTTATCTTGATATTTATATATGTATCAAGTAAAACAATTTACCATCTATACATCGCTACCGTTCGCTCGCTGCCGTATAGACGCGTGCCCAATCCTTACTTAACCAGCTTTAAATTTAAAGCTGCAACCCTATTCTGTAGGATTTTATTGGTCCTATTAAGACATCGGACTTAATGAATTCCAAGTAGACTCGTTTATTCGCGTCGTTAAGATATTGGGACCTAATTATCGGCGCTATGTTTATTTATTAAAAAATTTATGGGAGCCTGTTAGGAATACACTGGGGAGAAAAAATTATGGGCCGCTGAAAAACCACTTGTTATAGATGTGATTTGAAATTGAGGCATCTGTAGCAGAAGGTTGTCCTAGTGCGCATCGGAATTTAATAAATCAGGTTGAGTCGAAAATCCTCCGGCATGCTGTCCTAATGTGCGTCGGTCTTAATATAAAACAGGGTAGATTCTCCTCTAATTTTGTCATATAAGATTACTACTGTAATAAGGAAATTAATTATAATCGTTCAGTAGGGTATCGTTAGATTATTTCTCTTACGGAGTAGGTAGAGACCACCAACTGGCGAACATCTTCGTACTGACCTGTGGTGATTCTACATACTATATTTCACTCCCTTCACATTCGCCAGTTTCAGACACTTCTCACTCGCCCATCGTGTGCTTGAACGTATTTGTTTATTTAACGTTTAATTATTCGTAAATGCGATGAGAATAATGAGCATCCAATCCATCCAATTATAATATCGAACGGTCCGCCAGCGCCGTATACCTGTCAGTACGTAAAGGGTAATAAAAGCGCGCTACTTACGCCGACTGGCCAGCAGCAGATCGCCGGTTAACCAATCATTAGCAGTCGTAAATCCCTTCCGATAAAACAGTATTTACTGTTTCTATGGATTCTGTACGGAACCGTTAACAAAGACCGAGTTATTGTAAAAAAACATAAATGTCAATTTTCCGTACGCTTAGGCAGAGGATTAGGATTTCCACCTTCTATGGTCTTCGCTGACTTATTTCGCCTCTATCAATAATGACAACAGTAGTAATGTTATTATTATTTTGATATTGTTATCCCGGATCCTTTACGGGGTAAGCAGTAAGCCTAGTGACAAATTTCCTCTGCCCATATAGACATGACATGCTTCTTCTAAAACTACAATGTGGATTACGTTCATGATTCTCTGTATACACGCAGGCGAAGATATCTGACTCTCCCTCGAGCAATATCTGACAGCATTGGTGAGTTCTGGCCTCTCTCAGCATCTCCATGCATCAACAGTCGCTTTGTGCATCTATTTACATAACAAATGTGAAAAACATCTCAAACTGTTTAATATTTAACAGGAATGATCCCGAAGGTTCGAAAGAACCCTAAACGCAGTTAAAAGAGCCCTTTACAACGAGTGATGTAATTAAAATCAGATCATAAACTGAAGTGCGGTTTGTTATTCCGGTAACTTAACAAGATGTTACATGGACGACGACTAATTGTGTTTTATTTTATATACACACGGCCTTATGTTTTTGTGAAGCCCTTCAAGGAAATCTGATTAGTGAAGAAGCGATTTGATTTATTTATTTGCAGATACGGTGTAATATATTGTTGGGTTTTACCTTGTTGACGAAATTAAAAATTTGTTAAGGATTTCTTTTTCGTTTGTGTAATAAAAATTAGTTGTTATCAAGTCAAATTATAAATTTGAACAGCTGAAGATCCAGTTCTGGGGTGTGCTATTGGAGAGGCCTATGTCTACCAGGGGGCGGGAGTAGGCTGATGATGATGATGAACTAAAATTTTATTAACAGCTAATACTAAAACTAACTAATGCTTACTGAAATAGTGATTGTTTATTACCTTATTTCAGTACCCCGACCTGGGGCCTCTGGATTCAAATTCTGGTGCGCAATTTCTTTTTTGAAAAATTATGTGCGTTTTGAAAATAAGATATCACGGGATGTAACAGTGAGGGACAACGTGGTTAGAAACCCATAAGGTTTAGACCTCCTCAAAATATATTTAAGGCATCAGATAACCTATAGGACAGGGCGCGATGGCGCTCATTGGGGAAGGCCTATGTACCGTAGTAGACTGAGATAGGCTGATGATGATGATGATGATGACCTATTGGTCAGCGTGGTAGCTTATGAGCCAATCACAACTCATTCTGAGAAGATATCCATGTCGTATAGAGCGATAAAACGGCCAATTATGGGAAATATATAAAGTCTAGCGCGGCAGATAAGATTTTAACCCTTCTTGTGAAAGGAAAATCGTTTCCAACATCGTAATGGTAAAAGGGATGGTGTTGATGAATGTACTCGTATGACGTAGAAAGCTAAGTACTGTTTGTAGATGGTTTTATTCAGAACTTCAATAGTCACGACACGTCACGTGTACGTAACCGTATTACAATTCCGGTCCAGTTTCCGTAGGGCGCGCAGTGCGGCGCGTCTCACGTAAATACATGTTTGTTCTGAAGCCTGATAATGAGTGCTATCGTGTGTTTCCGGCGTGGCCAGCGCCACGACCTGCGGACCCACTGCCGCGGGGGTCAGCGAGCAAATTACTCTGATAATCAATATTTATTGTAAAAAAAACGTAACATTGTGGATGTAATCCCCGAAGGGGTAGGCAGAGGAGTGTAGAACACTCCCACCTTTCACCAGTTACGTTTAGGTCCCACAATGGAATAGATGGTGAGCCTAGCCATATAATTATTTACTATTAACTGTCTCGCTTTCGGGATGACTATTTTCGGACCTTTACGAATATAAATCTTTAATCTTTATTATTGTCTTCGGGGCATAATGTGGAACTTCATTAGTATAGAGCTAACATCTCCACTCCAGTGTCCTTAGTTCTGGGTGGCGACATCATTGATTTAAACAGATGGCAGCACTGTCGTCTAGATGGCGTTACTATCGCGAAATTACAGGACTAACGCCAAAATCACCTTCGACCGAGTGTGGCCAACAATAATTTATTATTATATAGTAACACCACGTTCCTTGCTGTGTAAGCAGTAAGCACCAAGTGCCAAATATCTCTACCCGTCCACACCTGACATTTAATACTAATTGTAAGGGGTATGATAAAGGAGCGTAGCTCGCCCTCCTACCAGATGGTCTGACGACCTGAAGAAGACAGCGGGAAGCTGCTGGATTCGGAAAGCCCAGGAGCGGAAGGAATGGCGCTAATTAGGGGAGGCCTATGTCCAGCAGTGGACATCTAGAGGCTGACGATGATGATGATGAATGATATAGGTTTTGTGAGATGGTACTGAACGAGTGGCTGTTCACTGGGCCCGTGTGTTCACTGCGCTAGAGAATGTTCTCGTTCATTTCATTAGCGATCGTGAGTAGATATCGTTACTGCGCGCCGTTCACTCACTCACACAGTATATAGCCAACAGGCAGATTAATAATTTCTAGTAGATAGTGACTCGGACTCTAGATCTGAGCCCGGTGTTAATAGGCTCACCTATTCCATGGGACGTAAACGTAGCTGGTGCAACGTGGGAATGTATTACAGTTCTCTACCTTCTCTTCGGGGATTACAGGCGTGATGTTACGTTTTTTTAATTATACTTAAAAAAGTGATACTTGAATGCATTTGTAAGTTATTTGGTCATGAATATAATTTACTATTCTTGGTCGAAAATCGAAGATAAATCAAAATTAATCATTCGCAGAATAATGAAATACCAAAAAGGTGAAGTTCTCCAAAAAAAATCTTTAACCCATTAAAACTGAAATGTCTTTTAAAAACGAAAGTCAAAGTATTATCTGTCAGTCGAGAGTACACTACGTACAAAACACACTTGCCTTTAAAACATAAATAAATAATTACATGATTATGTTGAATGGACCTTAATCATTCGCTAATCACAGCTCTTCATGTACCACGGGGCTAATAACATAATGACGTGCGAGCGGGACGGCGCTAGGCGTGCGACGGAGACGGGGCAAGCCGTGGGCATATTCGTTTATCGGGTCTTCGTAAAACTGTCTAGATCATCTAATTATAATTTGTGTACTTGAACATCTATTATAGTTAAATAGAATGTAAATGGGTATTGGGTTCAAATCCCGGGTCGGATACTATTGGATTTTTCTAATTTAGAAATTCTAGTAGTGACTCGGAGTCTGGATGTGTGCCCGGTGTATGGCAATAGACTCACCACCTATTCCATTGTGGGACTTAAACGTAACTGGTGAAATGCAGGAGTCTACTATACTCCTCTGCCTACCTCGTCGGGGAATATAAGCGTGATGTTACGTTACGGAAATGGTAAAATCAGTTTAAAATGATTAGAACAAAAATACGATGACTTTATTTATACGTTAAATAAAGACGTTGGTGATGTTTTATAGATATTGTTTTTAAGGATTTCTAATTAATATATTATAGACACCGTATAATCATGTATCTCGGTATGAAAACTTCTAAGACTAAAAGACTAAGACTGCCATACAAATTAAATAGTTAATGCAGTTAATGTAGTATCTGAAAAAATAAGTTCTACGTTTTAACGTCAATAATACCTTTGAAACAATTTTATTGAGCTTTCGACTTGATATATATTTCCGAAAAGAAAATGGGCTACTTAAATATCCTTTAATCGACCTGTAAAAAGCAATATAAGGAAACTATAACAATTATTTAGACCAAAATATAAAAACTAAGCAATTGAGTTTCTTCTCTTTACTGTCACAAAAACCTAATTTATACATACAAAAACATTTCATATTCAATACATTTAACAACAACCCTGGTAATATTCGTTCAAACTTCACACCAAAAGTATTAAATGACAACTTTAAACTAAATATTCACTCTAGTCATTTAACAATAGATCATATTGTAGTATACGCCAGCCACACCAATGAACACAATAAGGACTGAAGTCGCTGTGTTTGCGCAAATTTTTCTTAAAGCACCTAATAACTATAAATTTGCTTCTCCTTGAATACTTGGTTATTGGCCATTCGGCTGATAATATTGCTGGGTGTACTTTATTGAGCGAAAGCCTCGAATCTCTGGCAATATTTTATGAATATGAGTGATTACAGTGTATTTTGGATTCCGGTCTTTTTAGCTGCGTGTATGAGTGTCGTTTTTGGATGTCATGACTGTTTCTTTAAACTGTGATATGATATGGTTGTCAACTGTCAGTGTTTATGTTCAATACGGTTGGAAATTGCTATATTTTTAAAAGATATGTTTATGATATAATTATAATAAATATAATTGCTTATATATTGTAATTCACATACTGATACAGATACATCTTATACCAGACAGATAAAAACAACAAGTGCCCCTTACGCAAATATTGGTCCTTGGTTTAAGTCGTACTTACGACCGATTCAGCAGGTTCACTAACCAGAGGTCCAACGCGCCAATCAAACAGCATACGTCATCAGCTATGACGTCACGAATCGATATGGTAAGCATCTTCGATAGCTAATTAATTCCGTCCAGGGCAATAGGCAGGCGACACACGTGCGCGTTGAGTTACCGATGTGACATTATATGGACAGCTACGCGCTCTACGAATGTTTAATGTGTGTCCCTAGCCTAAATGCGTAGGCTTGTGCCACTGGGCGCCACTCAGTAACACCTGTAAGCGCAATTTTCATTTCATAATTTTTTTATCTTTGCTAGACGTCAGAAGTTGAAATTATCGAGTTGAAATCGTGGACAATACTCGATTTTGAGGTGAGATACATATTGGTAGAGTGTTTACTAAAATTCTTATACTAAGCGCAAGACTACAAAATGGCTTTTTATCTATTTTTCTTAGATTTCACTTTTTTTAAGTAGGCCTACGACCAGGGGTGATCAATGAAACGATAAAATAAGTGATGGGCATGATGACTAGAATTATTCACTCGTGATAATATCTACCCAAAATGCAAGAATAGTACTATTCATACACATTAGACCGATTAATATTAGCTAGTATTTCTCCTATTTAAATTTGATCATTGATGCTACTTTTGACGACTTTGGTGGTTGACTGCAGTATACAAGTGAACCTGCAACCAAACATTATAGACGAAGTTACAAGTTAGTTGGAAATGATTGCTTCACGGTAGAAACAGGTATAGCGGTAGTACTATCCGCAGCGAATGCTATATTTGTCATATCATCTTCGCATGTTTACGAAATAATTATGGAAAACTAAGGTGTGCATGTTTCCTTATGACGTTTCCCTTCTTCGTTAGATATACTTCGATATACTTCGCTCGATAGATATAATTGCGACACACAATGTTTGTATAGTATAGTTTTATTAACAAATGCTAAATGGGTTTGACTGCCCTATTCTTAAAATCCTTTTCGGGCCATGCTCGACAGTAACCACTTTTCACTATTACCTGTATGTCCTTACACAAAAAATCGTATGTATAAAATGTAGTGCAGCCAGTGATAGCCTAGTGGTTAAGAATTCAGCCCCTCACTCCGGGGGTGCCGGGTTCAAACCCATGGCGCTCACCTCTT
>DWDT01005887.1:0-10083 GCA_018245595.1 Microceris scylla
TACATATTTCTATCTTCACAGACCGTATTTCTTCTGCTTTCATGACATTCTAGACGTCTGACTCCCCAGCATGTTAGGTTCTACGCACTGAAGTTAGATATTTAAAATATCCTGAATATACCTTTTTTAATTTAGGCCAGCACATACTCTTGATTTAAATAATTATTTTATGTTTACTTCGTCTTTTGGAGCAGCAAGTACATGATTGACTTTTTTGTAATTCTGTCTACATTTAAAGTTAATTTCTTTTAAAAATCGGCCGACGTATTTTAAAAAATCTATCCAGAGCATTAGCTCTCAGTTAAGAACTTAAAAATATTGTCATTAATCTCAAGCATAACCTAGAAAATCTTTCATTTTATAACGAAAGAATTAAATATAATTTTGATTTTGAATATTATTATTATTATTAACTTTATTCTTACACGGAACAATTGGCAATGGGTTTGTAGAAACAGTTTAATACGTTTATTAAGGAATTCACTGGAGAACTTGAATTCTGTTAGATATTTCTTACATTCCATGCTTATAGGAACTGAAAGGAATAATGTTGCGACTGAGGATTAATTTAAGGAGTTCCGGTTACCTACTTTTAATTCTTTAGCGCCACGCACACAATGAAAAGCTAGTCAGCCTCTACCACCTGCCTTTTTAAGGTCTTCGGTAAAACAAAATAAATTTAGTATAAGAAAATTGCTAAAAATCTTAACGGCGACTGACGCTTAGGAGCGGGAAATTTTTAGCATAATTTCATATAAGTATATTTATCTAGTATAAATGAGAATTGACTTTAACTATATCACCCTAGCGTTTTCAAAAATGAAGCGATGAACTGGTTTTTATAAAATTAACCGCGAAAATAATAAGGGTATAAAAATATTTGTAAAAAGATACCTAAAGTATATTTTTAGAAAAAAAAAACAAATGTCTGGACTTCAGAATGTCTTATTTATAAATGTTCTTAACAAGCATTCGAAATTAAATAGATTAGTATTTAATTAAAATTATATAATGCTGAAAAGGACTGATATGAGAGTCAGATGTCTCCGAAATCAGCGCCCGTGTACGTAAAGAGTGATTTATATAGGAATATGTTCGTTTTGCAAGGATAAAGACATTTGGCACTCACTGCTTTCTGTCTATCCCGCAAGAGATCTGGCAAGGTGGTATAATAAAAATGACGATAAATTATTAACAAAACTCTTAACGATGCCGAGTTGCCTTTTTGGAATGGCGACGTCAGCATGCCACAAGTAATGTAATAGTTATTTCTGAAATTTAATTTTTGACATACTTCGATGCAATATTAATTGGAATAAAACCCTGAAGATTACGGTTACATTTCTCAAGGGGCAGTTTTCTAGCCCATTTGGAAGGTTCTAGAATAATAGAAAAATGCGTCATTTAGCTTGGTTGTAAAATTCCGTACTAGAATAATAGAAAAATGCGTCATTTAGCTTGGTTGTAAAATTCCGTAATTTGTTGCGTTGCCAAATCAGAGCAAACTTCATGGGTAACTTAATTTTAGTACTAATTCATTTCGTGGCGATTGAATTAGTTAATAATTCACCTATAAGAGGTTTATCAAACTAACATCGACTGTTTAACGTGCTTTTCAAAAGCAGAAATATCCTGGCATTTTGTTATTCGCAATCCTCAGTGCTGCAAACGACCATGGCAATCTGTTTGATTTTGCGTATCTTTAGACATTTGTATTAGCGGCTGGGTTTCTTGTCTTCACATAAAAAGAAGTCTACAAATTTCTTGATACATGTGTATTTCCACGTAAAATATAAAGCAGTACCTAGAACTCATATTGGATAAGGTTAGAAGAGGCGAGAGGAACCTGATATTTGTCCAAAGTTTTTATCCCACTGCCAGCTCGAAGCGTTCCGTTACCAGGCCGACATAGACGGATGGGTCCCTCCCTAGCGGAGGAGCTCGATAAATATTGTATTAATAAAGCCGTTATCAAAGATGTAGGGCCTGCCGTTATCGCGGGATGGCGAGCAAACATAAGGCTTATAGCGACGCGCCCGCCTCGGGAACTCTCGCCTGCAACACGCTTCGAATTTATATTTCACAGTAAATTACGTGCAGCCATGTAGGCATAACTGTATGCATGTGGTTACTAATACATCGATATCAGCCATTACTTTTATTAAAATTAACTCCTACATTTGCAATTAAGACAATGAAAATTTACTTTATATGATTCGGATGTAAGTGTTGTTGAAGACCTTGTATTCGGATTCCTTGTATTCGGATGTAATTCGGATGTAATTCCTTGTATTCGGACCTTGTATTCGGATGTAAGTGTTATTGAAGACCTTGATGTAACCTTGTTGTTGAAGTTCCTATGACGTATACTGCATATTCCATTCGTCAATTCTCAGTTTGTGTTATTAGACCGATATTTTATTGAGCTCGTTGGTTCTGATGCAACACTAAACAGGTTGGCGGTGTCCGGCGCCGGCGCCGTCTTGGACTCTATTTGTACTTCCGCCAGCTCTTCCGGTTCAAAGCCTTCTCTGTTTACATTGTGACTGTTACAGAAATCTCGTCACTTACCCAGTTTTAACTTTAGACCCAAATGTGTCACGTGTGTCACAAAACTTTAAAACATCCTCTATTTCAAAACAATTTATAAAATAAGACACTGAACAAAATCAATTTTATACCATTTTGACTTAACTTTATAAAGAACTGTAACAATTTGTGTGGAATCAAGTAAAAAGTACATAGTTGTGAGTATACATTTGTGTTTTTTGTCAGTTTAGTTATGGAGAATGTATCGCCAATGGTCCGCTCCGAAGAAGAGGGGGAGGACGTGAACGCTGAAGCTTTGCAGCTGGTGAAGAATGAAGAACGTGCTCATGAAATCCCGACCACCGAGGGAGGTGCGGCAGAAAGTGCCTCCGTGCCTGCATCTGTTGCGGAATCCGGCGCAGAACAGCACTCGGTGATTACATCAAGAAGAGTTTTACGGACTATCACTACAGCCGGCCACATCACCGACGCATCCGATATACAAGACGAAGGTGTAAAAGATGAGCCTCCTGAGCAGTCGCAGCTGGAGCACGAACAGATGCAGTATGTAGGGAAAATGGAAGACGCGGAGGGCCGGGCTGTTCAGAATCATTATGACGAGGAGAGACTACGACTCGCAGAAGCTGAGACTGCACGTTATCTCGCATTTAAGCCGGAAACGTACCGCACATTGCAGTCTCCGGCACCGATGCCACAGGACAAGCGGGTGTTACAACAGTACGCGCGCGCGCCCCCGCCTCGGGCGCCTTACGGACGGGGGCTGGCGTTGCGGTATGGTGCCCCGCACCATGTTATTGTTGCTCAAGAAGGCGAGTCCGAAGAACATAACCATGAAGCATTTCTTCAAAAAGAAAAAGCGGACCAACTGCAGCAGGCGTATGCAGCGGCGGGCGAGGCTGCGGCGGCGGCTGCGGCAGATGGGCGGCAGTACGCCGCTGTGCTGGGCGAGCAGGTCGCCGCACCCACCACTCTCGAGATGATCCAGACGACGTCGTTGAGCAACCAGCAAGCCGTCGGCGTCGCGTACCAACAGGTTAGAATCACAGTTCTGTTCGGTAAGCTCGTTACACACACGGATTTGCGTGATTAAACACACCTCAATAATGATAACGGCTGGAAGAAAGTCGCGGATTACGTTCGCTTTACAATTCATTGTCTTATAGAACTTACTCATTATTTAAAGTGTTTATGGCCCTGAGTAATGCTTTGTAAATCACTTTGCTCTAGTTTGTATCTATAATTACATAGAATTTGTTTATGAATTTAAACATACATATTCGTATGTAGATACTGGATTATACCCCCTGTGTGTCTATTTCGCAGTTTATTACAAATGTAACTATATGTATGCCAGGATTTTTTAAAAGAGGTTAACATTATTTAGGTAAAATATGAGTCCCGCGGCGAGGGTGAGCAACGACCGACGACGTATGCTAGCCTCCAGCCCGTGACTTCTGTGCACGGTGGGTACGCATACGCGGGGCAGAGTCCGCAGTACGGCGGCGGGTCGACTTACGGCGCGTACGGCGGCAGCAATAAAGAGCTGCTGACGCTGTACGGCGCTGGGGGCAGCACAGCGAGTGCGCCGCGAGTGGACGAGTCGCCGCCCAGCCAGCTGCTGTACCGGAGCGACCCAACTCTCTCATCATCCTCGCTGAACGCGCGCGGCACTCACGTCGTGTACGGCTCCGTGGTGCCGCAGTCGCAGGCCGGCTACGAAACGCCGCCCAGTCCAAATTCACAACAAGTAAGAAAATTGAGAACAATAAAAACTTTAACCAACATGAGCATAAAATATTATTATACGTAGACACGTTTCATTCGGTTAGACTTCAATTCGGTTCACTACAAATAAGAAAAAGTAAATCATTTTCATTTGGGCTATTAATACCTACTAACGGTTTTGTGTCAGAATAGTTATTCGGTTAAGCTTCAATTTCTATTGCTAATAGTAAAACAGATGGAATGGGTTTTGAGCACTTTACTATTTCGAAACGAATAGGATACATGGTGGGCTTGTATACGTTGCATTACTTGATGAAGTTCAATATTAATATTACCAAGTTATCAGGTTGAAGTTCAATATTAATTTTTACCAGGTGACTCTCTACACACATGGCAACACTGTGCAATACAAGGTGGGGGGCGACCACTACCTAGGGCAGGGCGGCGTGGAGTACGTGCCAGTGTCCGGGTATGAGGGTGGGCTGTTGGTGGAGAGCTACGCGCCAGCTCAGCCCTGGCCCGCGCACAATCTGCTGCCCATTGACGACGGTTTCGACCCCAGTAAGTCCTAACACCCCGTACCATACCCAACCCAGAACAAGTACGCGTAACTTATTCTGCTCAGTTTTTAGCGATTCTAAAATTTCTCTCACTTGTAAAAATATTTAATCAAGTGCAGCCAAGTATTGATATATTTTTAAAATTCCTGTTTACTAGGAGAACTAAAAATGAACTTTAGAAAAGGCTCAACATATGTACATAATTAGGTTATTTAGAAACAGAAAATAAAACACAGATTTGTTACCTTCTTCTGAGTGCTACTGGATGTGGACTTGAATAGTCTTATACGAGACGATGTCACCGTCATATTTGTCCCACTGGAGCTGTTACAATACATAGTAGATAGATATCGAGAGGAGCTTACGAAACCATCAGTTTTTGTTCCATTGGAGTGTTAGATAGGTCTGAATGAGAAGACTACTAAGTGGCAGCTCTCCGCAGGCATGGCAGGAATGGGGGAAGTAAAAGAGTGCGTGAACTGCGCGGCGGCCACCACGCCGTTATGGCGACGCGACGGCACCGGCCATTACCTGTGCAACGCGTGTGGTCTGTACACCCGCATCAACGGCGTCAACCGTCCTCCGCTCAAGGGGCAGAAGGCGAAGCCGCAGCAAGCATTGGTAATGACCATTTCCATTTTCCACTATACGCAACATCATGCCTGTAATCCCCGGAAATCCTGGGAGAAAAGTGTAGTGCACTCCCACGTTTCAGTTACGTTTTTCAAACTAATTTTGTCTCCATTTTACTTAACTTAATTTTCCAAATTACCGCTTACGCAGCTATTTATTTGCCACTGTCACGTACCTGATGGAATATGGGAGTTTATTATCCTCCTCTGCCTACCATACGAGAATTATAAGCGCGATATTAGGTTTACGTATTCTTTATGAGCAGTAGATATGTTGTGTGTTTGAGAGTAATTACACTTTGTGTATGTTCAAATTCAAATTCAAATTCAAAAGTTTTTATTCATTGTAAGGTATATAAATACACTTAATGAACGTCATAAGATATATCTTATATTTATATATTCATCGGCTTTGAACGCCTATTATTTAGGCTCATGTAGACCAGAACCAGACCAGAAAAAAGCCGGCGGAAAAAAACTCACGGCACTCTTTTTTAAAAAAAAAAGACAGTTATACAAGTTTTTAACACTGCTGTATAGCTTTGGCACCCTAGGGAACACACGCGACAGCTATCGTCTGTCGAATATGTCGAATATGTCTTGCAATGTTCAGTAAAACGAATGTACAAAATTTAATTTGAATCGTTAAGCAAGCAGTGTATGCGTTTTAGAAAGAATGCAGTCATAGCTGAGCTTGGAGGTCAAATCTATGTGACTTGACCAATATCGTTTTCTGGGTAAGGTGAACGAATGTTTTGTGCAGCCAACGAACGGCAACCGGCGCGTGGGCGTCACGTGCGCCAACTGCCGCACCTCCAACACCACGCTGTGGCGCCGCAACAACAACGGCGAGCCCGTGTGCAACGCGTGCGGACTCTACTACAAGCTGCATAACGTAAGGCAAACCAACATTTATAGGCTATAACGGTCGTGTTTGCAGACAGCGTAAACTCTACACTTACCTGATCTGTCTAGCTGTAAAGACAAAATTGTGTAACTGTAAGATAGAAGAACATAAAACAATATATTACACTGACGCATAAAGTTTCAACTGTAACCGTCAAACTAAAAAGTAACAACGATTCGGCGACGCTTACAGACGTACCGGTCGCACTGACCGGCGGATATCCGAGCAGGCGCGTCGACCATCTCTAAAAGTTGTGTACATAATCAAGCAGAACAGATTATCTAAGTGAGTTTATGAATGAACGAAGATGATATAATAGTGTTTAACCGAAGCGAATAGTAATAGATAGCGGCGTATCGCGGCGTGGTGAGTGCCGCGGCGATTGTGCATCGATTAGCATTCCGCTGATTAGAGCAGGCAGAGCTGCCAGGTATCTAATCGCAGCGGTGCAGTGGCAGTTATCAGGGAACTCCTCGGCAAATATTGGGCCTGTATAAAAAATCAAAACACAGGGTCTCATCTAATCTCACGAGATAAACAGCCGGGGCTACCGACTGATAGAGAATTATCATCGCGACCACGAATATTCATAATGAGATAAATAATCTTTTATCAATTATCTCCTCGCAAGTAGATACGCTTGTTTAAAGGATGATAGGCGGTAGATTACGAGGAGTTTCCCCGTCTGAGGGGCTGACGTTTGCGGTGAGTTTGTTTAAGCGGCGTCTCATTTGCAGGTGAACAGACCGCTGAGCATGAAGAAGGACGGTATTCAGACGAGGAAGCGCAAGCCGAAGAGCATGGGCGGCGGGCACGGCGGCGTGGCGCGGCCGGGCGGCGCGGGGCTGTCGGGTAGGTAGCGCGCGCGGTGGTAGGTGGCAGCTGGTAGAGTGAGCCTAACGAATATGGTGTCCGCAGTGGAGGCACACTCGCACAAGGGTCTGCCTCCGCTGTACGCGGCGGTGGAGGGCGGGGCCGCGGCGCCGCTGCTGCTGCTGCCCGCGAGACATCAGTCCGACATGTGAGTACTGTTCCCCGAGAGGTCAGCCGCATCTGTCGCTACTTTAGAATCTTCTTTCCTCTACTAACAACGAGATGTTCGCAACGGGTGGGATCGTAAAAGTTTCAACAATTAATTGCATAATAAATGATCTTTCAGATAAAAAAGACGTTATCAACAGCAATAATATTAACAAATCCATCGTTCTGCACATACTTGAAACCCAGGAGCCGCAAAATATTTCCCGTGTCTTTAACTGGATTGATTTAGTTATTTAAAAGCGTTACCTCGTATTTGGGTAGATTAGTGTAGACTGAGGGTTAAGTCAGCATTATGTTCCTTTAATGGCCGCGCTCACCAAAATTCCTCAAGTCTACAGCTACGGTTAATTCTTCAAAACTTCTAGCACAAGTCTTTTCACTTATCGTCACCAGCACATCTACTTTCGCTTGGTCTTTTAAGCATTGCACGCTTGATCACAATTATACATATGTTGGACGCATGCTGATGCTTGTGAGTGTTGGGACCACAGATCCTCGTGAAACGTCTCCAACAATTACGAGGCAGATACGGGCGGCTGTTGACAGTAGCGTAACCGGCTAACAGTGTTGCGGCGTGGCTCTGTTTGCTCATGCCTTACCTTATCTCAAGGTTTTCGCTTACACCACTCTGCGGTAGATATGAATTTTCGCTAATAAATATTCCGATTTGTCTGTGACTGTTGTCTTAAGTTCGCAACCGTGTAATATGGAGAATATTTCACTACTATTGCTCTCGATTTTGTATGCCAGTGAAATCTTTTTTATGTCACATTAAACGGCACGTTGGTCTAGTGGTTAGTTGTTTATACCGCTAAGAGGTGGGTTCGAATCCTATCCAAGGCACTACTACATGCGCACGAATGTTTGTTCTACGTAATGTACCTACATTTAGGTTATATGCAGTTTATCAGTCGTTCAGCCGCTTTTAGTTTTATACACAAGTGATGCAATATTCTGCCTTTCATGAGAATACCGTAAGCAGGTAACATAACGTCACGCCTGTAATCCCCGAAGAGATAGGCAGAGGAGTGTAGTACACCCCTACGTTTCACCGTAAGCCGGAAGATGTGTTATAGTAACCGTTTCTAAACAATAGACACTCTGCTTCAGATCATATAATGTATTGTATTCTAAAAATACATTGATATTGTTCTTTAAATATACTACCAGTTAAATCATTTTGTACGTTGTCACATCATTGCAGCGTGTGTCACAGAATGACGTCACAGTACAGTACTAAAAGTTCCCTGTCACACTAACGGGCACGGCACATGAGACGTCAAACATATCCGTGATAGATTCTTACAATCAGAATGATTCATATGTAGTTAAATACATAAGTTAATAATTAAACATAATTATTACGTGTCAGCGGATACACAGCCTAAAAGCCGGTAGTAAACTACACGTTTTAACAAAATTTAGTTCACCGCAGATCCCTTTTGGAGTAATAAATATTTATGCAAATATTATACAGTCTAAGAATTTTCGTTTCAGCGTCGTTAGCCAGCTAAATTCAGCACAGCTTTGTAAGAGTATGAGTTGCAAGCTGGAGTCAAAAGCGAATGGATTTAGATTAGGACTTATATCGTGGTCATTTCCAGTATGTATGGTGGTCATCGTTGTTTCGTGGTCGTTATATGTGTACATATTGCCACAGGTTACCCGCGGTAGAGCGCAGCGGAGCGTCCGGCGCGCCCGCCCACTACCGCCCGCCTTAACGCAGCCGCGATATGAAGACCAAACGAAAATATCTATACATTTAACTTCTAGTGGACAAATTTTCTGTAAGATGAATGTGTTTGGAACCATAGATTAAGATGCGACTACAAGCTATTACTATAAAATAAGCATTTGTTCGGAAACACGGTCATCAAAATCAACATAACATAGCATCACGCCGGTATTTCCCGGAAGGGTTAGGCAGAGGAGTGTAGTGTTCCCACTTTTTACCAGCTAAGCCATATCTTGTGGATGAGCCTATGGCCATATACCGGGCTCTATTCCAGACTCCGAGCTGGCTACTGGGAGTTTTAAGTTAGAAAAACCAAATAATACTTAGATATCTATAAATTATGTATCTCCGATTTTATCTTAGAAAATTTTTTGTAATACCTACGTAAGAGAATGACGCGCATTCATTTCTCTATTCTTTATAAATAGTGGAAGCCATATTTGGTAATAGGCATAATTGGAACATTGATGACTATGTACGAAAGTAGATGCTTCACTAATTTGTATCTACATACGTATAGATTTGTAGATATGATAACATTTTCCTAAAATGATAATGGGATAGATTATTAAATGAAACTAGATTACTAAATTCATTTAAAACAGACGCGCATTCCGTATTGCTTAGCGAGACTGAACACCAATAAGCTGGTTTCATGAAATTAACTAAAAGAATTATTTCAGTATATAGCCTTTTCATGGTTGCTATAGAACAGTCGCTTGTAGAAAAGCAAGCGCTTCAAAAAGTAACCGGAAATTAGTTAATTTACGCCTTAAGTTACCAGTTCTGTTAACTGCGCATATTATTTTGCGCAGCGGAAGCGTGCTGGGCCCATAATCTAAACGTAACATCACGCCTGTAATCGCCGAAGGGATGACTAGAGGAGTGTAGTACACCCCCACGTTTCACCAGTTACGTTTAAGTCCCACAATG
>DWDT01005888.1:0-10081 GCA_018245595.1 Microceris scylla
AAGAGATGGGTGTGGAAGCGCGTCAGTTCTGTGTGGATGGATATTTGGTAGTCGATGCTTCTGTCTACTTAATATGGGAGCTGGCTTGATGATATAATAATAATAGAGAAGGGTAAGACTATGCAAAACGAATGGGGTTTCTTCTTGCATCTGTTTGTAAAGGTCAAAAATTTAGAGGCCGAATTTATGGGAAAGTAAAGAATGTAGAAAAAGCTCTTCAGTACTGTATGGATAGAGATATTTGTTTGCCGCACTCTGTCTAATCCGTAACGGTTCTAGCGTGACGATACAAAAACAACGGTGTTTAAATCAATGTTAGTATATGTATTATAAGGACGTACTGTTAATAAATAGCTTCCATGTGCTATAAAATGTTCATGCTAGTCATAGCTCGTTGCCAGCATTCTTTCTGTGTCATGGTTAGCCTTACGTTCACCATTCATACCGTTCGGTTGTTCACCGGCCAAATATAGCCAGTGTAGATATCGATTTTGTTATAGTTTTCAACGTTATTTGCAACTGCTGTGTCTTAATTGACTAATTGTTGCTATATTTTGATTGTTGTTGTTACGTTTTCTATGTTATTTATAATTGTTGTATATTAACTATTCTTATATTGTTTTCGTTTTTAGTTGTGTGTTACTTGTTTTTATACATTGTTATTTGGATTAAGTGTGATCAAAAGGTCTATTGTGTATGATAGAAGCTTTGTGCTTACTGTTGGTGTTTTAGATTACGATCGTGAGCAGCAAAGGAAGTGTTCAATCTAGTCCTTAGAAGAGTAGTGATGTATTTCTACGAGCTCTGTATGTTTGTTTCTTCAACGGAGTCGGAGATGAAGCAGTCGCCATGACTGAAATCGGTCGGACTGTTACTATGTTGACAAAATATGACTTACTTGTCTTTCAGCTCCTCGACATGATACTCGGACCCTAACTTCTTCAAAAATCTGAACTTAAGTGTCTTATAATGATCTTCAGCTGAAGACGTATCTTAGTAAGATGAAGTATCTTCAGCTGAAGACGTTCATTGTTCGTCATATATATCTTCTGTAATCGACACTAATTCGCCTCAACCTGTAACTTCCGAATCCAGCTTGTTGCGTTTATATCCATAATTATAACTAACTAGTTTATCGTTAAAAACTGTTGTTCATCAGCTTACAAAACAGTATTCTCATTATTTTCGTTCAATCACATAGCGTTTACGGGCGTATTTTCTCTTTGCGGTTGCAGATGTTCCTGCCCATCATTCTTTATTCTTGAACTCGTTAAACATTGAATGTACAGAACAATGATAATAAGTAAATACAACAATGATATAATAGTTTATTAAACAGGATGTGTTACGCCTTAACGCTCAATCAACAATGGTGGACCAGAGTTTGTCGCCCACTTTTCAATTCACGAATCTGCGACCTTAACCGTACAATTGTTTTCTGCATCTCCTCCGCAAGGCCGCCGTTTTAATTAATGGTGTTTGTGGGTAATGTTATGTATACACAATTTTGCTGTACTTTCCTCTTAATGAAGCTGATGTTTGTGTCGATGCGCTGCGGATAGTGGCCGGGAATCATAGTGTTGCTATAGTGACTTTGCCTCTTTATCATTTTCAGTCAGAGAGAGAAATATCTATTATCATTTTAATATGTTCACACTAGCAGTACTTTGGTCTATTCCGATCCTTCTAAACATAATCGTTTCAGAATTTTCAATCGCAATCTATGCCCATATTTGTTGTATCTGCTGGTAATTATTAACGGTAGAGGATTTATTTAGTCTTTACTTTCCAATTGATCACGGTCGGTCTGGTTAGATCTCATTCTAAATCAAGGTACCTTGGTGTGATCAACCAATACAACCTATCGAAAGAGTAGAATGAATAGGTACTGTACACAATATTAACATGATATGCAAAAATATTACGAAAGTACAATCGCTGTCAAGCACCGTATTCAAGTTTTTGGTTTCATGGTCGATTGGTTTTGTATCTACTATTTTTGTAAATGTATTTTTTTTTTAATTTGAAATTTCGTTTCGCTAATGGAATACATTCACAAATTTGAGCTGATAACACAGAGTTGCGATATCAGCATAGTAATTGAATTGACCCGTTGGTTCAGTTGTTGGTGACCCTGACTGCTGCACCGAAGGTTGTAAGTTCGATTCTGTCCCAGAATTGGGGTGACTGGCACTACTTTAATTTTGTGTGTAGGTGTTCAGTTCAGTTATCATATCGCAGTAAATTTATAAACACAGATACATACCTACTTAGAAATGCATATGTATATGTAGTTTATCAGCTGCCTGGTTCCCATAGCACACGTATGCACGCTAACCAAAGGTATTATTATTGTATTATGGTACATACATTTCTCAAAGAACAATTTAGTTTGAATGGCGACTTACCAACATCGTGTTTATGAAATTGTTGCGTCGCATGCAAGGATTTATTGCACTCCGCCGTGTAAATGTTATCTTAGTCATTATACTGTTAAAACGCAAGGACGCAATATTCTATTAATTTTCGATCTTATGCTCTTACGTTTAAAGGTCATATAATGCGCCTTCGTGAGTTGGACAACTGTAACTGATTCACAAAGGCCAGATGTTGCAGTGCTGACTCTTTCAGTCAGAGAAGGTGGAAGGTATTTCAGTATACTATTATTATGGTTGTTCCAGTATACTATTATTATTATTGTGGGTAGAAAGCACCAAGTGTCATTTCACTATCCTTACAGGCCTGACGTTCTTCTTTTGTCACTCTCGTCGCTTTATAAACGCTTGCCAGTTTCGGAGTCTTCTGACTCGTCCATCTGCCAGTATAAGATCTATTTGGTCAAAATAGGTAAGTCGGTCTCCCTCGGTATCTACATCCATCAACATTCGCATAGCTAGTTCCAATTTAGATCTAACTTGTTCTCACAGATACTGCAACTGTCATTTATCTTCGCTTTACAGTTTGATCTAGAACGTAGCCTACATCTGCTGCTAAAGTTGCATGTAGCAATTGCATGTAGCAATTGATGGCTGAAAACTAATCAAACTGAAGCCTCAGTTCAGTTATGTACCACGCTTTGGTAGATTCGCATTGGATATCACAAAGCTCCTTATTCAAGGTATCTGTTGATTCGTTATGGTGTTCTCTTAATGGTGTTAGGCCGTTCATTGTTATTATTGCTATTTTGGCAGATAGCTTCAATGATTTGGAACTTGGCCTCCCATTGTGCCGGTCCCGGGTTCAATATTTGGCAAGGAGCTCAGTTTTTATTAAATTAACTGCGTCTTAGAATAAAATATCGCTTGTTGTAGCGATGAAGAAAAACTTTCTAAAAACACACACATTCGTACACTTAAGAATTCTTTATATTAATGTATTTAAAAAAATGTGAATTCTCCTCATATACATTTGGGTAGTTTCGCAGAAAGTCTGCCTTTAACCATTCTCATTCTGAGAAAACACCCATGTCCAACTGTGGAAAAATAAAAAGGTTGTTGATATGCATTTACATGGAGGTTTTTGTTAATTTTATCATCATCTTCATCATTAGTCCATCTTAGTCCACTGCTGGACATAGACCTCCCCGATGAGGACCATCGCGCCCTGTCCTTGGCTTGTGCATCCAGCATTTGCCTGCAACCTTTCGCAGATCGTCATTCCACCGGGCCGGAGGGCGTTCTACACTAAGTTTGCCGAGCCACAGCCTCCACTCCAGAACTCGCCTACTCCACCTACTTTGATAATTTAATTGTGACAAAGTAGCGAACCAATTATCAGAATAACACATAATATATACGTAAATTAAACGTAAATGAAAGTGAACGGTCTACTTCATATGAAGGCTTCTATGTCAGTGTTGGGTAGGGTTTTGGAAGTAATATCGTTTTTTGATATGAAGGCAGAAGCAACCGCGTGGGCAAATCAGTGATATTGGTTCGTTTGGTGAATCTCCAAGTAGAAAAATAAAATATATGAATAAATGGAGAAAATAAATAAATAATGTTTAGTAACTGTCCCATTCCTATTCTAAGTCGCTCTTAGATTGCAGCTCGTATGTTAGATGCCCTTATTTAAACGACGTACTTGAAATAGTCAAATACGATATCCAGAGAGAGAATAATAATATAATGTATTACCTTCAATATGTTGGTTACGAAGATTTTATCAATTTGAAAGTACAAACATATTTGTCTGATATTAGCATGCGATGCCAAACAATTTAGAATTTATGTAAATTGTAATAGTTCAAAACGTGAAAATGTCAAGCTAAAATCACAAATTATCGACGCAATAAAAATAATAACGTTGATGAGGAATTTTAGTACATGTTATATAAAAATGTGTACCAGAAATATAACATGTAATATTATATTTCAATAGTTAATAAATATTTAACACCCACTATTTTCGTACACACTTTCACGAATGCGTAATGTGCGAGAGTGCGTTTCAATCGACTGCGGCACTTATGCGTTACGTAATAAGGAACAAAATCGACGGCGGGTAAAACGGCAGCGTTGCTAAATCGCAGACCGCTATCAAACCGGCAAAATGATTTGGTTTTTGGTTCGTGACGGTAGAACTGGCCTGGGGTAGCCAGTTCGTTTGGCAATATATCGATTAGTTGGTCATTAGTAGCCTTGCAGATATTAGACATTAATTTCGGCTAAACACGCAACCTTATTTACCTAAATATACCATTTATCGGTTGGGAAAAATTTTGAACTGCCAGCAAAAGCCAGGCAAGAATGTCATTCTGAAGTACGCCTGATTTTACTAAGGTTGATATAATAAAAAAATAATAGTAATCGACTCGTTTATCATTCCGCTGTTGGAATATGGGTCTCTTCCCATATTGAGATAGTTCAGGTCATAGTCTGCCACCCTGGCCAAGTGCGACAAGCTGCTGATCGAGTGGTCCTTGATCTCTGTGTCGGACAAATTGTTACTAGGTTTTTCTGGTATGAGATTCCCGGTAGTAGCACGTAGGTAGTCTGAATTTTGCCTCCGTCTATCTTTTCGTCGAAGTGAACTTTTTGTTTAATTATTACAATCAGAGCTATATTTATATTGAGAAGTCATAAAAAACCTTTTTAGCTATATTTTCTGTAACAATGTGATGGGATACACAGTCACTTGCCAAGACACGTTTAATTGTGGTATAGTAATCTCTGGTCTCGCTCGGGTAATTAGGCTAAACGATATAAAATCAGTTTTCTCAACAATTTCGTCTAATAACATGGTATTTACGGGCGCGTTTTCTCTTTGCGGTTGCGGATGAGCCGGCTCGAAGGACCATACTTCTTACACAGATATAAATATCGATGTATAATTTTTAAAATGACTGAGCTTTTAAATAAAAATTGCAATAAAACAGTACTATAGTATTTAATTTAATAGTAGGTATAGATTAGAAAAGGCATACTTTTGACCAATAAACAATATGTAAATTTCCAAACAGATTCGTTCAATCCATTTCTTAATACTCGTATGTAATCGATTTAATCACACTGATTCAGCACGAGTGCACATAATCGTTTTGGTTCGTTGATCAATGAAAAATCGTCTAGAATTTAATTTCATCAGATCTGTAATAGGGAAACCCAAATTACAACAACCCGAGTTAGATCAAAACTATCTGATATAAATAAAGTTAAAATCGAACCCATTTGCTTCATTGTTTGTAATATACAACAGGCTCATAGCCTATTCCTTAGAACGAAATAAACGTAATTAGTGTAACAGCAGTGCACTACACTTCAACCTCCTTCTTCGCTTTTTTTTACTTCGTTCCATAGTTTTTTTGCTCTTTTCAAATAGCAATCTGCTTGACGATTTTTGTTTGTTTTTTTTAAATGACTTATAATCGTGTAAGGTGGAGGCAGGTTGGCGACGCAGGTGAAACCAAGCCACCAGCGGACCGGTTCGGTGAGACTGGTGTTGTGCGAGCGGTAAACGAAGTGGAGATGCGCTGTTAGCGTGTTCTCATTTCTCTCTGCTGCTGTACGGCATTTTAAATTATTGCTACGTCACTGCGTCGTACAGGTCCATGGCAGATAATAGGCAATTTTTAATAGTATATGAAATTTTAAAATTATTATTAGACCATTGCGTCGCACCGTCAAATACATGGCAGAAAGTTTGGCCACTTCGCAAGCGTTGCAAATGTTTATAAGCTATGGCTACCACTCGTCATCAGGTGGTATGACTCTCCGAGCTAAATATAAAGAAAAAAGAAAAAAGAATATAATCATGTGTATAGACAGACACTCACCAAGACTTTTAATAGTAAAATAAACAAAGAACTTGCATGTCGATTTCTTGCACAATATGAAAGTGTACTGTACAAGATGTAACAAATAGAATATTGCATTTTCTTTACTTCTTTGTTTTTAGTGTTGTTCGACTTAACGATCTTACAGTTCGTTTGTTGATTGATAGACTGATGTTTTCCTGTTCTATGTTCTGTTATTGATAGGTGTAAAAAACCTACTATTCATGTAACAAATCGATTTAATGTATTTGTGTGTGTTTATTTCTTGCACATTTGAATGTGTGCGTGTATATATCTGTATATGAATGTGTGGGTGCATACATATATTTTCTATTCATAGATTACTGCAAAGTAATTTGACATGATATAACATTGGAATTTGGCTTGTAATCTCTGACTTTATAATAACTAGTTACTAGTTATTACTTTAATTAGTAGTTTGGTGGTCAAAGAATAAAATATAGACGTCCTTTTTGGTAATACATGTAACTTTTTAACCTATTTAATAGAAGACAGCGGTTTCGGCTCTTTACAGCATTTTCAATATAAATTATTAATTCAAAATACAACATTGCGATGTCTTTTGAAAACTAAAATGCTGTTATTAGTAATACCAACAACATATTATTATATGGAGAGTAACAAAATCAAAACATAAAATTCTTCAAAAAATTCCTTACAACGCTCAAGTGAATGCTCTAAATTTTAAATCTTTTACTTATTTTCTTGTCTTGTACTGTATGAACGTTTTAGAGTCTAAAACGTTCATACAGTGTAAGACAAGAACGTTTTACCATATCGATGAGTTCACAAAAATAACTCGCAGTGAACCCACGGGAACTCTGTGTAAACAGCTCGAAATGGGACATTTACCGGTCGAGCAGATAACTTATCTACAGTAACGTTAGCGACAGACGTGGGTTGCCGACTGGTTCATGGGATGAGATACGATAAATGATATGGTATTCGAAAGGCTAAGACCTGCCAAAACATGTTCGTTTGGATACAATATATTGACATAATATAAAGAATTTTACACACATATAAACGAGATACGGGCGAAAAACATAGCCTCTCCTTACAGTCGGGTAAAAAGTCAAACATTTACGTACATTCTACATTAAGTTTATTTTTGTATTGCTGGCTTAGACTGTCATCGTAATAAATAGCATATATGTATATCTTCACGCCAGGGTCCCAACGGAGTAGGCGAAGAGCAAATATATAAAGATATGTGTTTATAATGATAAGCTCATAGTAGTTCATAATTGGATTATAATATTTCGAGTTTTTAATTTTTATTAATTTGTAACGTACATACAATTGAGAAACATTTTCTTAATTGAGTATTTATTGTTTTTAACAGACCAATAATAAAATTGTTTCAATCACTTTCATTAGCAAATCCATTGTATTTTTATATATCTATTGAGAACTGCCGTTTAAAGCAATTAGCAATTTTTAGGTTGCGATATCCGGTCGTGTTTTATCACAGTCTTTTGTTAACATCACAATACACAACAGCACGTACAACCGGGTGTAGGTAATTACAAAACAATTTAAGGTACGTTGTCCAGATATTATCTCATCTATACAAGTATTTATGACGATGGAGTGCTTAGTATGGACAATAAGGTGCTAAGGGGCTTGTTTCATTGGCTACGAGAAACGCTTTTCTATCGCATCGCTTGTAATAATTGTAACAGCGTGACAAAACGAGTGATTAAACAAAGCATTGATTTTTGAACAGCGGCGATGTTGCAAGAAAAATATAATAGATTTGCTTTGCTTAAGATTTGCTTAGAAATACGCTGACATAAGACAACAATGAGTAGACCTGTCTACCACTGTCTGATTCGATGACCTGGTCGGAGCCGTGGGGAACTGCTGAATCCAAAAACGTTGTATGAGTTGTGGCAAATTTTTGGGGAAATTTAACAGGCTGAAATGATGAAAACTACGACACGGACTCAAATATAAACTCTAAAGGGTTTTATCGCTTATTAAACATTTCTACCGTGCAATTTAGGAATAGATAAAGAAGAGACATTGTACAGGAAGAAAGATGAACTAGGAAGCAGTATATATTTATAGTTGCCTTGTTTTTATGTGATTATTTTCTTAGAAACATCGCTTATCGCTTGCGGTGGAACCGCTAAACGATATAATGCAAGAATGTTGCCCGGAGCTCTGGTTCTAAATATCTGATTCATTGCACCTGCGAACTGTTCGTATAATTTGTTTTTGTATGAATAATTACAGCTCACATTATTGTAAGGCTTACAATTTAAACGCTGACTATTACAAGTTTCTGAAAGTAGGCTATTTCTACACTTTACCTGCCGGTAAATAATGGTCTTATTATAAGTTCTTGCCAGTAAATACTGTGTTATTAATAGTTTTAACTGGTTCATTACTAATAAAGGTGCCATTCCTGCAGTCTTCTTAGACATCGTATCGTCAACTAGTGCCCTCTCTTTTGGTAATCTCCTTACAGAAAAATACCCAAATAATACGGAAATAAAATAAATAAATGAATGAATAATCTTATATTTTAGTTCGTAGAAATTTTTTCTTGTACGATAAGTTTATGAAAAACTTAAAATTTTACTTTCATGGTTGCGTTGCGTAAATTTCAGATCTTAATTTAGATTATAATATGATAGATTACTTCTCAGAATGAGAATGAGAGAAACCCTCCCATTCTGAAAGGAGACTCGTGTCTCAGCAGTGGAATGATAAAGGGTCAAATAAAAATATAAAAAAAAACTTTAATTGAAATATAAAAAAGTTTTTGAACTGGTAATGTATTTTCCATATTGTCATAAAATTTCGCAATGTCATTGTTTTTACTAATTGAAATATATTCAATAAATATATTGCATGACACCGCGTGTGACACAACATTGGGAAACAATAATAGAACATACATAGTCTGCTACGTGGTTTTTTCTATTTTGAAGACAAATAATTAAATACTATACATTATCTCATTGTATTCAATGCCGCCCAAACAGTACTGGCGAGATGACATCATAGTCACTCTTGTGTTTAAACAAGTATATAATCACTATAAATTATATCTACAAATTACTTTGACTAGTTATTATCAAGTTTGATCGAGAAAGAGCTTATATATTAATGAAAAACGTTTGTAACCTAACCTATCCTAACCTAACTTAACCTAATCCAACCAAACCTAAACATAACTTTTACTTCTGAGCATAAAAGCATAAAAGATAGGATTTTCATAAGTGACACGACCTCCTCATAGCGTTTATATGTAGATATATATAAATTTTAATTGAGTGTAAAATATAAATAAAAGTAACTCCGACAGCAACAAGTCAGACCGAAATTTTGTCAGTTTCAAAGACACCTAACTACCTCCAATCTTTTCAACTCAATAATAGTGTTATATTAAGGCTCCGGATGTCACTATCGTATGAGTAATTCGTGTTCTAATCATTTAACGACAGCACACACTCGGCAAGGCACCTTGATGTTACCCAAACGTCGCTTCAAATGTTTTCATACTATTTTGCACCCATCACCTAAACAACTTCGCCGTGAGAATTGACGAGTATTTAACGTACCGCCTTGGAGATTTCCTGTTGCGCCAAGGTTCTTATATTGTTCTGTACCTACATTATATTTATGTTTTTTGCACATACCTAGCGTTAGTAACATACATAGGTGTATAATAAGCGACCCATTATAATTCCACTGTTGGAATACGGGTCTCCTCTCATCTTGAGAGGGTTAAGGCCATAGTCTGCCACGCTGGCCAAGTGCGGGTTGGCAGAC
>DWDT01005889.1:0-10081 GCA_018245595.1 Microceris scylla
TGTTGGGAGCATACGCTGACAAACTTTCAGCTTTTATAAAATAACGAAGGTCTGGGGTTCACGGGCTCTTGGTCTATTAGTATTATATACAAAAATATTCCGGATTCTGAAATCCTTTCATTTCCCAATTGTTTTGAACTACTAAATGATAAAATCACCAATAACTATTATAGATTATATATTTATTCATTTCCCATCCAGTAAGTAATGATGCGAATCTACCTTACCCATCCAACCGTTGATGGCGGTATTTATGTAGTCAATGTGGACTTGCAGGATCATATTGAATAGGATCCATTTCGTAATGTGTGCGGGTTATAATTATTGTTCTATTTGTTAGTTTTTTATTTTTTAGTCCTTGTATACGTTATAGGTATACGTGCTGTGACTAAAGTTTTCTCTCTTTCTTCTCGCTTCAATAATACCTGCAGTATTTTAATGACTGTACTTAAATGACTGAATCTGCTGGCAGATTAGGACAGATGTAGAGAAACTTCGGCACTCATTCACTTTGGTTAGTGTAGTATCCTGTTTAGTTCTGTCTGGTATGAATTTGTTTTGACAGTTGATAAGAAAAATTAAGGAAACAAAACAACACCAAAAAAAGCAGTGACAGCCTAGTGGTTAAGAATCCAGGCCCTCGCTCCGGGGGTGTTGGATTCAAATCCATGGCGCGCACCTCTTTGCAAAAGTGCGTTTAGAATTTAAATATCACTTGCTAACTTGGTGAAGGAAAACATCGGGAGGAAACCTGCACACCTTAGAATTTATAAAAAGAAAGAAATTCTAAGGTGTGTGAAGTCCGCCAACCCGCAGTTGGCCAGCGTGGCAGACTATGCCCTTAACCCTCAATTTCCAAGAAGAGACCCATATTCCAACAGTGGAATTACAATGGGTCGATTATTATAAGGAATCAATAGACAAAAGATTGTAATAGATTTCTTTATTTTCAAATTCAATTTGGCGTAAGGCACGTAAGCATAGAACAAGACGACTAGACATGTAAGTTTTGTGTTGGTAATTTTTGGCTGTCAAGTTTAAAAATTTAAAAAATAGACATATAAGCGTCGAGCTGGGCTATTTAGGCTCGCCACTAAAAGCCTGTGAAGCTGTAAAAGTGATTATGGTCAACAGCATTAAGACATTTAGAAAAAATGTCGAGCTATCTTTGTCCGAAATGTAATGTACATACATTAGAGCATCGGATACACTTTTGCAGTTTAACTCTGAATACATTCCGACCATTTTTAATATTGTATTCACCTTCATTAATGAACTAATATTAATTTATAAAAATGCAGTGGTAGCCTAATGGTTTCAGCCTAATTCAGCCCCTTACTCCTGGGGATCGTGGATCGTCCAGGCTATCCTGGTTTTAAAACCTGGCGTGCAATTCGACAAAAAATGTGCATTTTAAGATCAAATTAATATCACTTGCTGTAACGGTGCAGAAGAATGTCGTAAGGAAACGTACACACACACCTTAGATTTCTCCAAAAAAAAGTTCTCTAAGTTGTGTGAAGTTTGCCAATCCACACTTGGCCAGCGTGGCAGACTATGACGTTAAACCTGTCTTTTGTGAGAGGCGACTCGTGTCCCACAGATAATTATGAAAGAGTTGATGCTAATGTAATAATTTAATGTGTGATTGATCTTCTAGTAAATTTTTAAGCATGTTTAGGTGTAACTTATTACATACATACAAATTACAGCGCCTTTTTCACTTAAAGATACGCAAAGCCTAAGGACTTCCGTGGAATACAGTCCCAGCCAGTATCCCAGATGTATGAATCCATGCATTTACTCTGCTTTTTTTCCCCTCCTAACAAATGTTTAAATAGAATTTATTTTCATTAGAATTTAACTAGCTCGGGTTAACATCAAATGGACTGCATAGTTTGCTAGTTCCATTATTTGAGTAAAAACAAAATTTCTGAACACTTATCACGGGCAGAATAATGTAAAAACCTTAGGTAGTCAGCCAAAAACATTTAGTTACTGCCTACTTGATGAAACGAAACAATGTTTTAGATATAAATCTATGCTGGATTTTTGTACTGTTTGAATGTTCGTATTTATTACACTATATGTCATTTTTCTTTATCATATGGATTTTGATTTTTTTCGATAATACATGTAATCAAAATGCTTTTATTTGTTTATGTTAAATTTAACCATATATTTTATATGAAGTTGTAAGTATTTTATGTGAATAAATCATTACGACCGAAAATGACGGTTTGTTACGTAATACTTCCTTGTATTATCTGGTAACATTAAGCGTCTACAACGATGACGCTCACGACCACAGTTTTTCCCGTTCCACTTGTTACGGTCGTAAACGGTCTTAAGGTCGCCATGTTTATTGCTTTGAGTTTTGAAAATCCCGCCAATTTTCTCGACGATCGCGGCAACCCACCTGTTCATATGGGTTGCCGTGAGCTTCGCGTGAGCGAAAGTCATGACGTCATGAGTGACGTTTTCGCCACGACCACAACGACCGCGGTCGATATGTGGAACGACTAAAGGAGCATTGTGATCGTTGTCGACGCTTAGTGGAACGCACCCTTTGTTGAGATAACCCGAATTGCTAGTTTACACGAGCTTAGTACTAAGCACTTAGTGCTTGTCGCTTAGTTACTATCAGCTTAGTGACAAGTGAGAAGTGTCGTCTACACGCATTGTAATAGGAGAAGGTATTAGTGACACGACATCCAACCGAAATGGACCGCCACCAGCGCCGCCGCCGTCTTATTAAGCACTATTCAAACATTATTTTGTTAAATATTATAACGCAATTTACAGAAGAAGTAAAAAGATTTTTTGGAACGCAGCCTCTCGCGATTTTATTTTTGTATTTAAAATATTTTTGGTTCCACAGATATTCGTAAGATACAAATTCCTGCATAAATTTTATAGTTGTTTGAGAATTCCACCTTTCCGCTGCCGTTTTCACAAAAACATAACTTCAAAACAGCCAACACGTGTACGCTCTTGCGGATTCAACTTGTCGCTAAGCACTTGGCGAGCTGTTTATACGATCAACAAGATACAAGGGCTGTGGTGGGTGGTATCTGCTTGTCGCTTAGTAAGTAGGATCGCTTTCAACTCACTTGTACTGTGCACCTGTACTAATACTAAGCACTTGTCGAGCTGTTCACACGGAAAGTGTTATTATTAATGACAAGTACTAAGCAACAAGTAACGAAGCCCGTGTAAACTAACAATAACGCTAAAATACAACTCCATCATGCAAATTACATAAGGGCAAGTTCTCACTACAGCAGAATCGAAGCGACATGACACTCACTTTAATAGCATATGGAATTTTATCTCCATTAACTAACGTGCAAATTTATATCGTATGCTTCGATTCAGCTGTAGTAGAAATTTACCCTATTTCAATATTTCTCTTTTCCGACTTTTTATATAAGGGTTGCTAAAGAAAAAAACTTGGCCAGCGTGGCAGACTATGTCCTTAACCCTCTCAATATGAGAGGAGATCCGTATTCCAGCAGTGGAATTGTAATGGGATGAAAAAAAAAAAGAAAAAAAATTACGAATCTATAAACTACTTCATAATTAAACGCAAGCGTGGCTGTTTTTTTGTACGATAAGGTTTATCTATACAAACACATAAAACTACACCTAAAACATAATTTAACAATGATAAAATACAAACACGATAAGAAATAATTACGATGTTTAGATATAGAAACCGCAAAAAAGGTTTTTTTGATTATTTATGTTTACGGATTCAACAACAAAACACACTAAACAATAAAGAACCACTAAATAAATGATGCCATTATACTGTACTATCCTGTTCAATAACAAAGTCTCCTCCGACTATTTCTCCCGCTATAGAACATCGACTTGCTTATGTAGGTACCTACCTCAAGTGTTGAAACTGTTAGGGGCAGGAGAATCAGCACTTATAATATCAAAATTAAGAAAATGAAAAATGGATATTTCGGATAGAACTTGACTGCCTCATTGGTCGTGCTGTTTGCAAGTGCGATTGCCGATCGGGAGGTCCCGGGTTCGATTCCCGGGTCGAACACTACAAAATTTTCTAATTCAGATTTTCTAGTAGTGGTTCGGAGTCTGGATATGTGACCGATGCATGAAAATAGGCTCACCACCTCTTCCATAGTGGGACGTAAACGTAACTGGTGAAACGTGGGAGTGTTCTGATTCCTCTGTCTACCTCTTCGGGGATTACAGGCGTGAAGTTACGTTTACGTTTCGGATAAAACTATTAAATTAACAACACCCGAGCTACAGTAACTTCTGTAACTGAAGTATTTACCGATAATCGCCCATACTTTATTTACAAGACAATTAATGCAAATCTGCTTAGTCGATATGATATTTTTCTCGTAATAATTTGATAATATTTACTAATACATTAGATTCATTTAGGTCTCGTGTATTTACAATTCCTAGAAATTTTGTACGCTACGTTCATTGTAGTCATATTTTTTTAATAGAAGATTATACTTAACTTTAAGCACACAAGTGATTACAATATAATAAACGGTACGTAAATATTATAGGTATATCAATTAGTAGGATATGAATTGTTTTAACTATTAATCTTAAAATAAATGACTATTTTTAATCGTAAACTTAAAATCGGTAACATTTTTCATTACTTGCAACACCGGTTGTAGTATTGACAAATAAATAACAGACATTCTCGGTTTAAAAACAATGTGGTAACGGACGCCATAATTTTCTATTTCGATTTTAAAAACTTGTTTTAAGGGAGAAAACTTTAATAATGCAGACTTCAAAAAACAGTAAGTATATTTTATAACATAACAGAGTATTACACGAAATAGTTTTAAAGCTTAAAGGAATATTCCGTTTAAGTATTTTGTAGTAGGTACTCAATAGTCGTAGATGTTTGTTGGTATTGAATTAGGATATCCTGATATTAGTGATTTTAGTCTCCCGGTCTTGCGGTTCTGGAGTGTCATTCTTAAGTGCGTAAATGGCTATGCAAAGTAATGTGTATTTTAACATTTATATAAGCTAAAACTTAAGAAAGACATCGTATCGACATCTATACCAGTTAATTTTTAATAATAGACTATAAACTATATTATTATGGGTGGTTGTTTGTCGTTTTAATAATTTTCATTATGTAAGTGTATGTCATAAGTGTATATCTAACAACAGGACAATAAATGGGTTGAAAATTGCTGGAATAAATTACTGTAATTTCAAAAACTATGACAAACTGCTTATCAGCTTTTACTAAAACTTCGTATCAATATGTTATATTAAAATAGAAATTATTTTTAAATTTATGTATGATGCCAGTTGTTTAGCCAATCAAAAAAAAGTTACCTGCCACGTTACAATAAAAAGCCTCATGAACATTGTCTATATGCAACCCAATACTTAAAATATGCATTTTGCAGTGCTATAAATATATATTGCCATATCAATCTCTACCCTTTATTTCAGAGCTGCAGGAGTTGCAGACAGTTATGAGTAAAATGCCTTTCGAGGTCTGCTGCATGGCCATGCTTCCAGAATTTGGAGTGAGATGGAGGGATGTTTCCCGTGCGGTCAGAAATGCAAGACTACCCATGACTCCGGCCAGTGTAGCCAGGATTATTTGCAGACATGTTGGTAAATCCCTCTCTGATGAAGAGGTGGAAGATATTACAGCTAGATTGAGGCTTAAATGTATGTTGTCTTGAAAATATTTTGGTGGTATCAATATAAATTTCTATTTAAAGATTGCTCCAACATACTTAGGTATAATATATAGTAACTTAACACAAGAATAGCAACACATTAGTTGTTGTACAGCATTTGTATTCACTAATATTGGCTCTCAGAGCTATAATTGGTAAGGGCTGGATGTTTAGACTATACACATATTATGTTAGTTAATAACTGCCTTGTTGGTTGAGTGGTTGCAAAGTGTGACTGCTGCTCAAAAAGTCCTGGGTTCTAATCCTAGATTGGCTATTATTGTAATTTTCTAACTTAGATTTTCTATAATAGTATAAATTTGTAGCAGGGACTCAAAGCCTGGATCAGTGCCTGGTGTATGGCAATAGCCTCACCATCTATTCAATTGTGGGATGTAAATGTAACTGATAAAACATGGGACTGTTTTACACACCTCTGCTTACTTGTTCAGGGAATACAGGCATGATGATGTGTTAATTACTTATTTATTTTGTATATATTTCCAGTGGTAGCATCACAAAGTAGAACATGGCATGTTATAAATCTATTGGAACCGACATTAGAGGTGCCTGTGAATGTTTTGACAAGAACTATCCCGTCCAGGGTGTTGCAAGTGTTGAGGAAGGCAAAGAGTGGTAGAAATATGCAGCCAGATGTGAGTTAATGATTATTTATTCATGTTGAAATCATAAAATTTATTCATGTTTCTCTGTGCTGCCTTTCTACCTACTGTGTAAGTAAGTGGCTTGACATGGACATATGTACATATGTATGTTCATGACAAACTTGGTTTGTGTTAAAACTCCTTACCAATTATCTGGATGTTGAATTATCACACTACCTTTATGTGTATCAACAATGCTACTTGTAGACAATAATATTAAAAATAATATCTGAATCAAGTAATCCCAAACAAAACTGAAACTGTAATATGGTAATCTGTCAACTGTTAAATATACTTAAATAATTTCTCAGTATGATAAATATTATAACCAGGTACTGAATGAATTCTTATGCACAACTGACAAATATTTCTCCTGGTGGGAAATTATACTCATAATACTCTATTTTGTAGTGAGCATCACAAATCAATGAATTAACAGACCAGTAGTTGCTTACATTTACAATGGTAGATGTTAAATGCTCCTTTTAATAAATGAGTTTTCATTACTGTGATAAGTGCTTATGCATTTTTATACAACAATTCTTTGTATTGTTATTAACCTTTTATTCATTACTTGTATGTCCTAAAGTTTACCTATTTAAATAGGAAGAGGACCTATATATATAGTTTTCGGGATGACGAAACTTGTTTAGGACCTATAAAAGGTCCTTCTTATTTAGCTCACACCGATTGTAGCGAGGTCGTGGCGGAGACTGAGTCTGAGGTCTGCAACTAGTCAGACTATTTATAAAATATAAATCAGTTCAGCTTGTACATATCATAAGTATAAACACTCATGAGATATTTAATAGTAACAATGGAAGACTGATAAACCATGCTGCATGGGACTACGGTCCTGTGCCAGCAGAGGCTGAGTCAGCCTATTTATTGTCCATGTTTAGTTTGTAAAGTGTAATCTGTTGTCAATTGTGTGTTCATTGCTTTTTTCTATGTGACAATAAATATATTATTATAATCAAATTCGTATAGTGTCTGTATATTTCAGGTCCAAGCAATGAAATTGGGGGATTTGATATACATGAGTGTTCAGCTGATGTCGGCGACACAGCAGGGCACTGTGCTGTACCTGGCCACGCCCCCCGGCGAACCGGTGGCGCTAGTGAGCTCCATTCATAGTACTGGGCTTTTGAAAGCTATAGTGCAAGGTTTGTTGTTTACTTATAATAATAATAAATAATAATAATCAACCCATTATGATTCCACTGTTGGAATGTGGATCTCCTCTCATGTTGAGAGGCTTAAGGCTTTCAATCTCAGTTCAATGACAGCTGATAATCAATGAGGAAATTTGTTTAACATATTAGGTCTGGGATACGAAAAATACGAAGATGCCTGTCTCCATGGGCCTGACGTTGCCTCTCTCCTTCGAATCCACAATCAGGTGTGCACTGACCAAGCGGATCACCTGGTCTCTATACCTGAGTATACACCTATGCCTGTGATGAGTCGCTTCGGGGTGGACTACACCAACAGCGGCTACGACGAGCAGTACGTGCGAGCGGTCCTGGGTCCTTCACCCCCAGTCCTCACCAGTCTGACTGTCAAGAGTACCAAGCCCTTCTTCGATGCACACAGGTATGTCTCTCTTACACTTACCATTCAATAATGCATATTGGACAAATCAAACATTGGCATATCAGATCAGGCTTTTATTGTAAGATTTAATCAGATAATGTGGACGTGACAATAGTCTATGATGAAATATAGAAAATTAGATCAGGGACGGTAGTTAGCCGGGAGACGATGATCTTGCCCTGGCTTTGGGAGGACTATCACTTTACCTAGGTTCCAGGTGTTAGGGAAGTGGCCCATGCTGAGTAAGCCATTGAAGAGTCTAGTCATTACAACCATGGCTCTCCTAGGCAGCATAGCCAGCGCCGTGTTCGGGATGTTATCAGGGCCTGGTGCCTACCGGGTTTCAGAGGGTGAGATGAAAATCACTTCCTATGGCCCCGGCAGGTTCCGCGGGGTTAGGGGAGAACTGCTCTTCTAAGTAGCCCGCAAGAATTTCCGTTCGGTCTTTGCCTGTATAATAGCATCGTCTACCGTCGCTATTAAGCAACGGAGAGCTACGGCTCGGATAAGCTGTCTGTTGAGATGGTGGAACGACGTCTCGTTTTCGCCTGCCTGGTCGACTCTCGCCTCCCAGGTGGCTCTGCGTGCTCCCGCATCTCCGCAGACAACCTTCCCGCCACAGCATTCAGGTCACGCTTGACCCGGGGATACCGGGTCTGCGCCTAAGTTTGTCGCGACTCGCGATTAGTTGGAGTTGGTTGCGGTGGCTCTCGGTCGGAACGGTGATAGTGGACGCCGCCAGTGCGGTTTTAACCGCGGCCATAAAGGCCTGGACGGAGTCCACTACACCGCTCCGGGATGAGTGCGATCCATAGAACTGTACATTGGCCAACCTGGTCCGAAAGGATTCTCAATTCGTTCTGCGACGAAATCTAGAGAATCCTACTATTTCGACCCCCAGGCCTAACGTGATCAGAATAGGGAAGCGAGGGAGGAAAGAATCGAGTAAAACGAGCCGAAAATCCCAGGCCGATCGAGGCCTAGGCGACTCGTGCGGAGTCTATGTCCCTTAGGTAGGCCTTTAACGGCCACCTTGGTGGGACGCTCCTCCCTAGGAGAGTAACAGTACCAGGCGAGCCCTGGTTCCTTCTCTAATAATTCGGTAAGGTACCGCTGGACAGTCCGGTACTCGTTTGGTGTTGACGGGATGAAGCACACGTCCATGCCGAGGGGTGCGCGTTGAGTGCATGGACTAAAATGCCATGGAACACTTTAAAGTGCTCGCACCTGTTCGGTAACCGTTCGGCCAGTATCGGAAGGTATTTCCGATTTTCTTCTGTCGAGGCCCGGTGCGCTTGAGATCCACCCTGAGGTAGCGATGTCGGCCGTAGAAGCTAGCGCCGCGGCGTATGAACTTACTGGCGGTATGTCCGCCCCTACTTCTGTCGCTAATTCCAATCCGCGCTGCGGAGTGGGGATAACAAGAGGGGGCGAGATGGGAAACTCGGCTCGGCCACTGGAGGAGGTGAATCCAGACCAAAGTATTCCGTAGAATAGCGGTGGGCCGAGACGATCTCAGTGATGGGGCTGGAAGATGGGGTGTAGGATCGCGAAGGAATACTATGTGTGTACTTACAGTTTCCTAGACTTCGATGCCGCTGCAGAAGCTACCGCACCGTCTTCGTCCTCAATACTCGAATCAGTGTTACTTTCCCCCGACGGCTCCTCTCCGCAGGCCAGTGCTCACATCTTGAGCAGTGCCTCTCCCTCAGGGGGAGTGGTCATGCCTATCCCCGAATGATTTGATATTCACTCCCAAGGTTTATCTGTTCACGGCACTTTTCACTATAGCACTCGCGGGCAGGTCTTCTGGCGATGAGACTGGAACACCCATACCCCTTTATATTAAAAGGGTACGTGTTCTGGCGGGCGTTAGCTCGGGCATGGGATCAGCGTCGCAGGTTTACTACAGTACAGGGTCCTCCGACACGGAACGTAGATGCTTACAGATACTATGAGAGTCGAAATAGCATGCAGGATGTTTTTTCTTATTTACGGGAGGGAACCTTAAAAAGGTACCTGGGAGTGATACCAGGTTATATAGCACTTTTACCGCATTAAAACTCTCTCGGTGGCCTTCCACGATGCTAATAGGAAGCCTACGGG
>DWDT01005890.1:0-10081 GCA_018245595.1 Microceris scylla
AGTGCGGGTTGGCAGACTTTCACACACCTTAGAATTTTTTTTCTAAGATGATAGCAAGTGATATTTAAACTTAAAACTTAAATGTTACGGTTCATTTAATATTTAAATAAGACGATAGACTAGTAAAACGTAGTTCATCGATTTAGCTTCGAGAAATTTCTATTATTAGTACGTTTATATACGCATCAATTTGCAATTATATCGTATTATTTGAGCGTAACATTGTGATTATATTCGAGATTAATTAGATGTTTTGTCAGATAATAAGTTTGCTTATAATATAAGTTACTGCTTGGAATTACTCATTGTTATTAGCAGTAATTTATCAACAAATTATAATAAAATAAGGAAAACAAGCTAGTTCCCATTGTTTCTAATTATTGTGTTATTATTTTGGATAAATGTTTGCCGTCGGATAATTTCACTAAAATCAAATTTCATTTGTATTCGACTCATATTTCTTTTGACGATTTAGTAGATCAGAATTCTGAGATCATATGAGACCATACAATATTTTCGACCGAACCATAAAATATAATTAAAATAATTTTTCTAAGAATAATTTCCCTCTACAGTCATCCGGCGATCTGCATGAGGCTTAGTTCGCTCTTGCGACCAGTTACTCCAATGAAATATATACTTAACGTACGAATACCTACCAATCTATACCAGTGATCTCATATGTCATTTCTACATACATAGATGAACACGACAGCTACATATTTCAGTAGTTTACATAATAAACATTCATTTTATGTAGATTTACATATATTTGCGATTGGCCCTAATTATAATAGAGGGAAAATACATTACGTTCGCAGTGATTAATGTCATATAAAAAACTTAACGTTACGCCCATAATCCCTGGAGGGGTAGTCAGAGAAGTGTAGTTCACTTCTGCGTTTCACGAGATAAGTTTAATATAGTGTTACAATTGATAAAGAAACGATATTTCAATATAGGAAAATTGTGACATCCCTAGGCCCCAAAGTGTAGTCTAGTTCTTGACGTTCTCACCGTTATGAATACTTCAGGCTGTAGGTGCTTGTTCCGTATACCTGCGGCCCGTGAAATGTATCGGCTTTGTGTCCACGTTAATAGACTATTTTAACTTTCAGTGCATTTTCTTTAAAGTTTTCTTTCTAGAAACTAACCTAAATGTATTACCGGTTTTTATCGTCCATGGAACCGGGTCGAAAATCGAGGACGCAGCGCATTTAAATCCAATGATGTTATTTGATTCCAAAATTTTGTTGTAATTGTCATGAAAAAAGTTTTCGCCTAAGGTAGATAACGATAACAACGATAAGATTTTAAAGGAAATATACTTACATGAATGTCATGTTTTTAATATCTGCTTATATAATTTTTAAACTATACTGAAATGTTGAAACTTTGAAATTATGAACGCAATAAACATACATCAAAGAAAAGGTGTAAGATGTGGGATCCTTCAACGTAAACTTAGATATACCTACCTCTTAAGAGACATTGCGTACCTCCAAGAATACTGTATAATATTTACACGACGGTGTAAAAGTGCTTTTCATACTTTCCACCGGCAAATGAGTGACACACGTGTTGGAGATCAAAGGGATAATTATGTAGGGAGCATTTCGTATGTCCCGCGGGAGAACCATACATTTTTATCCCTGCAAGTTACCTTTCATTTCACTTTTGATTCGTTACAAACAAATTTTTACACTAAAATATGTGTTAGTGGTCCCTTAATTCTTCCTTTCGTTACCACAACTTTAAGACGTTGTGATGACATTAAAATGTAATATCTAAATTATTCGCTTTATTAAAATAACGTATTAAATTGAACATCGTAATGTTTTTAACCTGTAACCTTTACCTGTAACCTGTTTTAACTTGTAACCTTTTTTATGCCTGCTGGGGAACAGGATACTAGGATAGGGTGAAATTCTAATTAGTACGCGGCTCGACCAAAGTTACATAAGAGTTAAAAGAAGTTTTTGCTTGTATTTGCAATATTTTCTTATAATGAAAAATGTACTGTAACCAAGTAAATAGCTTAGTGCAGGAACTGTGATAGTCTAGCGGTTTTAAGTTCAGTCTCCATAATATGCATAATAAGTTCAAATGGATGTTATGTTACATTTGCAGGAGTATAGACTAAATGTCCGTTTAAATAAAAAAAAAAAGTTAAACTTGTGACACTAACAACACCATAGATGTTTTAAATATTACTCTATATTACTGTATATTTCATGACAATACGTCGATAGTATTTTAAATAAGTATCTTCAACCCATTGCCGCGTCGACGCAAAAATTGTCTAAAACGATCACTCATTTCGTTACGCAAATATTGTTTTAGCGAACGAAATAATTTAAATCACTCCTTTGCGAATAAAAGGACAGTGTTTTCACCAACGGCTCCAACTCCCACGCAATCATAGCTTTCGTCTATGTAAAATATAAAAGGTTTTCGCAAAGGATTTTTATACACAAAAGGATAATTTTGCTTTTAGCTCGCACTGTGTGTGCCGGCGTCCGCCATTGTCCGACGCGAGCCTAAAGCGAGCAATTTACAAAGGAACAGATTCTCGTATTTCCTAATAGAGTTACTTAACAGCTAAGTAATATACAAAACGGTGAATACTAAAAAGTGGTAAATTTTAATTAATTAATCGTCGTTAATTTTTATTGATATTTTACGTGTTGTTATATAGTAAATATTTCTCAGCAAATTAGTTTCGCTGAATAATATGAACAAATGAAAATTAACCAAGATAGTGTGCAGTCACCCTAGTCTGGTGCTGACGCTCACCCTGTATATGAGCGAGCCGCACTGCATGTTATCGCACTGCGAAAATCCTTTTAAATCACCTTCGGTTTGTACAAATTATCGCAAGCAATAGACGCGCCGCAATGCGCTCACCTATTTATTGAAAAGGGATGTTTTGGCGCGATACAGCTATGATACTGCCGTTACTTAGTTATTATTCAAACTGCGGATTTATTAACTGTTAATACTTAGTTATTAAGTTTACTCTACTGATTTACTAACTGCTTGTACTAAGCTATTTGATTTACACTGCTAATCTTTTAACTGTTTATAGTAAGACATTTAACTTACATTATTGATTTATTAACTGTTAATACTTAGTTATTAAGCTTAGGTACTCTACTGATTTACTAACAGCTTATAACTAAGCTATTTGACTTACACTACTGATTATTGAACTGTTTATACTAGTAATAATATAAGTTAATTGACGTACACATTAAATTTTTAACCGTTTATAATAAGTTACTTGACTTACCCTACTCATTTATTAACTGATACTTAATTTACCTTATACAGTTAATTTTCTTTATTAACTGTCAGTAACATGGGTAATTAAATTACGCTGCTGTTTCTTTATTAACTGTTGATACTTAGTTACTTAGGTTACGATACTAATATTGTATATGAGCAACGGTGATAATAATGGAATCACATTCATGGCTTTTAGGTTTAATAATCATAGTAGGTACTTTTATTGATAAGCCTGCAATAATACATTTTAATGTATAAACATGTACACATTTAAAATCCATCAATAATATATATCGTACTAGTGGATCATTAAATTTGCTCATAGCTCGTAAACTCGTCCGTATCGCATTGCCAACGATTGGACAAAATTAAATAAACATCCAAACAAATTAATATTTGAGCGTTATAACATTTTCGTAGCATCATTAATGTATTAAAGCGTGCCCGCGCTGCAAATTGTTGCCTTTTATTCTGCATTGCGGGTGCTTTTTTGACATTTATCATATCGTGGCGGCCGCCGTAGCCTTAATAGGCTTTTTGGAACATTACCAGCTTACCTACGCCGTTGCCGACGACTGTGCGCTGCCTGTGCTGTACGGAGTGTGACCGCTATGGACGCAATTCTACTTTTTTCGTAGATACCAGGCTTCGTTATTATAATACCATCACGTCCCGGGTAGGCAGAGTCGAGTGCCGAATATCTCTATTCTAACGGACCTTATGTGCATCTTCTTCATTCATCACGCTATTCATACACGCGCGTCGGTTTCGGTGACTTCTGTTTCCCGATCAGCCAGTATCTGACCTTTTAGGACTACAATGGATTGTTTATGAAATCGTTTTTTGAAGCGTTTGTTTGTTAACTTACCTTTAAATTATAAAAATACACTATTATTTTCATTTATCTGCGCTTCAAAAAGTTTAACATGTAGAGGGTAATGCGGGAAGTAGGCGTAACGGATTAAGTCCGATTTTGAATATGACTGCGCGACCACTGGCGGCATGCTCGCGCCTGCCGTGAAAAACGGCCTACACCGATTTATCTAGTGCCCGTTTTATGTTCGCGGGGTTCTCTCTGCTGTACAGCTCCTTTTTTCGGGTTACGCGTTGCTTATAAATATCTGCTCTTTGTGCATTTATCATTTACAAATATTACTATTGTTATATTGTCACGCTGGGATGCTTAAGTGTTAGCTAGAGAGCACTGAGTAGCAAGTAATGATTCTCGGTGCTATGTTCATCCCGTAATGACTTGGCGTAACGACATACATACTAATAATACATTCTTGACATTTATTTACGGACGTAACATCACGCTTGTAATCACACAAGACTTAGGCGGAGGAGTGTAGTATACTTCCACGTTTCACCAGTTACGCTATACGTCCCATCATGGTATGGGTTGTGAATCTATTGCCCGAAATCGGGCACAAATCTAGACTAACAGTCACTACTAGGAACTTCCACTGAAAATCTTAGAAAAACCCAATGTTAACCCGACAGGAGATTCGAACCTAGGATTTCTTGATCAGCAATCACGCTTGCAACCACTCGAACAACGAGGCCGGAAAACTATTTACGTCCTTAGTTACCTTAATATCTTCAGTTATTTTATTAGGTGCTTTAGTTCGATTCAAGCAGAGAGCAGGGTCATCAGTCATGTTATAAACATATTTGCCAAAGTTTGTCCGTCACGGTATTATTAATGTTTATAACTAAATGCACATGAGAAAATCTTCAAATAAGACATCTGCAGAGCGATCACCGTGATATTTGCTAGGTAAGATTTCATAGAACGTAGTCGGGTCTATTCAAAATTTAATTTATAAAGCAACTAATTCACATGAAGATAAAATAACCTCTTAAGTAGACAATAAAAAAGCAGTATTTGATAAATGTGATGTAAAGCAGTTAACGGCATTTTGACAATTTGTCTCTTAAGAGCTTTTTTCCCATTGTGTGCCCTCAAGACAGGAGTGAGTGTCTTCTGAGCGGATTTGATTATTGTTTAAGTACATTCCCTCATAACAATGTTTTTTATCTTCCTGACATATGAAATTTACATTCGTTAAATATTCATTTGTAGAAAGCGTTGCGAAGTGTTAAAATAATGTTGGCCCAACAAGAAAGACTGAAACATTAATAAAATTCTTCAGTGAAGAAACGCGAAACTTTTTTATTTTTTCTACCCTTAGCCTTCTTGTAACAAAGTCGGGGATTTTTTCTTTTTCAAATAATGCACGAAGAATTTAATAAAAGCAATGCTTTTTAGCACACTTTTCGCTTTTAATAAGACTCCTTTGAAGGTGATCGCTTAAGGACTTTGAGGTATATATTAGCATCTTATAATTTCGTAAGCAACGCTCCCGTATAATGATGTTCAGTGTTTATTTGAAAAACAAATCGTGAATAAAATAAATACCCCTGTAAAATGTCGCCGCTGCCCAGTAATATTTATTATACTAAATTTTGTGTCTGCCCTCCCTTCAGCATTTGGGCAGCTAATATAAATCTCATTGTCGAAACTTTTAAATGCGGGTAAGCCTCGATGCGGTACGAACGAAATCACGGTCTCCTAAAGTATATTTCACCCTTTTGACGACACATTATGTACATTTGCAGCGCGTAACGACACGGGCACGGCTCACAATTTCCATTAAGGAGAGCCAAAATAGGAACAGCTCGAAATTTAATTGAAATAAACGGAATTCAACTCTAATCCGAGTAACTCAAAGCTTAATACACCCTGCAGTTGAATGGAGCTTAGGTTCTTACGTAGGCGACGCGGAGCCGCGCCCCGTGTAACACATATCGTATTAGCAAAGGACGGTATCTTACTACAATTAGCTTCAGCTTTTTAGGAGTGGCGCCGTGCGTTGTCCGTCGAGCTTCGTTTATTCGAACGTGTCAGGAAATAAAACGGTCGTGTTGTTAACTTTATGGACCTTTTCGGAATACGCTTATCTTACGATAAGATTTGTGTCCTAGTTTTGGAGAGAAAATTCCACGTTGTTCTAGAACGGGAATTACGTTTCTCCTTCGCATCACATTGAAGCGGCAATAAGTGGAACAGTTATTTCATTTCGATAACCTAACATCAATTAAAAATGAACATACATATATTACACACATACTTTTATTTTTAATTATTGTTTCTACCCAGTAATACGGGTGCGTCATATAGTACACAGATAACTACGTATATTTGCTGAATCAAACTGAAAAAATATAATTAACCTAGTTTTCCTAAAGTTTTTGTACAAAATAATTATATATTCATATAATGTAGCAAAATATTAATATTTGAACAAGAAAACTAAAAGATTTCTCTCCGATGTAGGTAAACACAAAGATGTTAGAATGAATAAATTATGAAACAGCCGAGAGGAAAGCCGAATCAAACTAAACACACGACTTAACCGTGTGTGCAACTGTAGGTAATATTAAGCCTGCCTGCTTATCCCGCCGAGGCACCGGGGAGGATAATTATTTATTAAAATTGTTACCATGCCACCCGCGAGCCGCGACTGTTTCAGAGCATGTTATTAGCTACTGTGAAATTCTCGACAGAATGTAGGTTGGCCATATTAAAAGCAACACTCAGACTAAACGGAATTCTCTTTTTCGACAAACTCTCGAGCTCGTTACAGATCAAATAGCCCACTGAGAGTTTTCGCTACGAATATTTTTATACAAATCGTTTGTTTCTTTAAAAATACTGCATCATTTGTATAATCTTTTATCTCGAAGATACATAGTGATGATGCGGTGGTGGAAAATTCTCGGGTGCACGTGTTAGAACACGTTGTTTAGTAGCCCTGGTTACCGTACACGGGGAGGCACAAAACTCGGCACAATCCCGTCATCCGCCGCCGACACGTCGCTCCCGGTGACGAAATATTTTAACAAGTTTATTAGTGCCCACGTTTTTCGACTCCGTGGCACCTACACGTATTCGTTCCGGAACCTTCCGTTCTTCAATAATAATTGTTACGTGCTTGCGAGGGAGATGTTTGGGTTTATGTTTTGTCAATTATTTGATAGGTATTACAATACCAATTTTTGAGCTTTATTGTGTGTTTAGATGGTTTTTCTGCATAGTTAATTAAATTGAAGGATTAGCAGACTTCTATGACAGAACTAGCGTTGATGTTCTGATGTTTTTGTATTATTTTAATAAACGTAAGATTAATAAATGTTGTGTTGAATAGTTTATGTTCACTTTTTAAATTAAATGTTTGTTATGTTTGTCTTTAGTGTAAGTAATTAAATAGTAAAAAGGAAAAATGTTTGATAAATAAAACACTACATATAATGAAGGTTTCAGGGATCCAGCGTATTTGTGTTAATGAAATGTGTGTTTTTATATGCTATATAAAATATTTTTATTTTAGTCTCATGGATTTAGTGTCACGGAAATAAACAATAAAAATTAACTATATTATTTTATAAAAACCACTAAACTACTTCCATGCTGTAGCGTGTAAAATGCACACCTTGAAACCGTGAAAAAAAATGGTGAAACTTAGATTTATTTCTGCTACAAAGCAGTGAAATATGAAGAAGGAAAAAAAATCTGTCACAAGTGTACATACAGCGCGATAAAGTAATGGCGGTAATATTTCCAACTCTATATTTATTGCATTAAAATGCGTGACTTTCATATACGCCCCGAATAAATAAATCAAACCATTTAGTATGCCTCCACACGCACGCTCTGTTCAAATCCCGCTGGTGTTATTCTTTAAGGATTGCATTCCCTATTGTTATTATTATATCGCTGTCTGTGTCCCTACTTATTATTATTGCAATGTGACCTCTTGCGGCCTCTCAATCGTACGGTCCATTTATTTATTGATTATACCAACTTATTATACTTAATTCACTAATTACTCTACTACTATATTTAAACACACCAAAAGTCACTACTTTTGGTGTGTTAAATATTGGCAATATGTAGCAATTTTATTTTAGTGGTTTGTTTTAATTTATTGTATTAAGTGGTTTATTTTAATTTAAAAGCGTCTTCCATATATTGATTTTCTTTTCAAGTATTTTATTAATATAACGATTTTTGGTAATATACGAAAGAAATTTCGTAAAGTGATTATCAGTTTCCAGCTATTTACTTTTGTTACTCTTGATTTTCTTCGAATTAATGTGAGAAAAATCGCAATGAAATAACATTTTTTTCTGAATTGAATAAATGCTATTGACTATAGTTGCGTTCATATCACAAAATAATTTTATACAGTGTTTGGTGTTTGTCAGCATACTTGTGTAGTTATCATCGTTGTTCTTCACATGAAATAATTTACGTTCATGGCCTCCGCGAGCCTGACATTATTTTGAATTCCATACTTTTAAAATTAGGATTTGTATGCAAATAATATTTCTGAAACATATATTCGGAAAAGTAACTACTGAAGTTTGCTTTAACTGTTGAATAAACTATAAAAGTTTATTTAAAAAAAAAGAAGTACAACCTTAAATTTAATCTTTTAGCCGACCATATTACGTAAACTGAAGGAAAAGTAAAAGCCCTTAAATACGAGAATGAAAAACGAGCAAGAAGCTCACACGATAAGCGTTTTAATCTCTTTAAGTGTTGCCAGAGTTTTGGATGGGTTCGAGTTTTACAACAGACTTTTATACGCATACTGAACTACACATACTCGTATGTATGTACTTGGCTACATAACGGAAAGTATGATTTAATTGATGTGGATTAATTTTCCCAGTCCTTTTAAGTGTTGCCAATCTAAGCCATTTGGAGTTTTTGGATATAGATGAAAATGGTTGCATACTTAAAAGGTTGATATTTATTAAATTAGTACATGATTTCTGCGAATGTAAAAGGTACCGTCAGGAGAAAACAAAAAATAATATGACTGTAAGCATCCTTTTACCGAAAAACTTATAATGTAATTGTAAAGTGCCAATTTGTTAAATGTTCTATTATTATTACATGGAAAATATTTCCGGTACAAAAAACCTTATTATAAAAAGTTCTTATTCGTGTTTTTGAATACAACATACCTACTTGTGATGAACAATGTATGAATAACTAAACACTAAGAAGAGAGTGATTAATGTAGAAGAAAGACGTCAGGTTTGTAAGGATAGAGCCATTTGACATTTGGAGTCTCCTGCCTGAACCGTAAAGGATCTGGTGTGATGATGTTGTAGAAATAATAAAGAAAATAGTAATTCTTTTGAAATACATAATTTAATAACTACACATTTGTTTTTAATAGTGTGCAATATTATTAGCAATTATAAGAATGTAGAGCAAATTTTTAACGTTAATTATTTTTTATAGAAATGAATTTAGAAGCTTCTCATTGAGTTTGGAGATAGAAATATTTGTATTCAATACTTTTGTTATTATATTAAAAGGCTACCCTTTATAGCATCAGATAGGACTGTGTTTTAAACATCGATATTTTTGTTAAATTTCAGTATAAACAGTCTGATTGATTGTGTTCAAGTTCGTAAGGAGCAGTAAGCTAACTTATAAACTATGGTGTACCTACAAATATCTAAAAATACCTTTAAATGATATAGTTTTAACTATCAATCCTAAAAGATAAAACAGAAAGGCCTGTCTGTGGTTTCGAAATGAAGGCTTTTTATAAATTCAATTTGCATGTTAATAAAATCCAAGCGTGCGGTTTTAAAACTTTTGATTATCTTTCTGTTGGACTGCCTCGTCTGTCGTGTTGGTTGCAAGTGCGACTGCTGATCGGGAGGTCCCGGGTTCGATTCCCGGGTTGAACACTACAAAATTTTC
>DWDT01005891.1:0-10079 GCA_018245595.1 Microceris scylla
CTGGTGAAATGTGGGAGTGTTCTGCACTCCTCTGCCTACCTCTTCGGGGATTACAGGTGTGAAGTTATCCTACCTCTTGATCACATGCCACTCTTGCAACCACTAAATCAACAAAGTAATCTATGTAAAATTAGCTTTTTTGAATGGGCATAAAAAACTTACAGATCAGCTTCATATGGCACTTGAAATTTCGATATCAACTTTACTCTTTCAATTACATGACACCCAAATGTTGTGAACTTTTTCTAATAACAAATACTACACAAATATATTATCATATACCACCATAAGAAACAAGTTCCGTTATAGCAACCACATACTGAGTACTGCTTTGACAAAAGCAGAACTAACTATTTATAGCAAGAGATACTACATAGTGTTTAATGAAATAGTTTATGTAAGGTAACATCACACCTGTAATCCTCGAGAGGTAGGCAGAGGAGTGTAATACACTCTCATATTTCACCAGTTACATTTTTTATCCTACTATGAAATAAGTGGTGAGCCTATTGCCATGAACTAGACATAAGTCCAGATTTCGAGCCACTACTAGAGACTTCAAGATAGAAAAATCCAATAAGTGTTCAGGGATGAAACCTCTTGTTAGGTAGTCCCACTTGTAACCAATCAACCAACAAGTCAATCACTCTATCCCTAGATAAATCAGGTTATTGACACCATCAATGCATATCTAGCACTTAAAGCAATGAGTAATAATCTAACTGTAAGCTAGACACTGGAAATTCCTTTAGTTGATTCCAGTTCACATCATAATACCTGAATAATAAGAAACCCACTTGAAGGATTGTTATGGTTATGTTGTTTTAGATGACCTCACTTTATCAAAATGCACCTTATTATGTTTCAGATCTTAACATATTATATAACCATTTTTTAACCAAATAAAAGATACAAATATAATCAGAACTCACCTGAATTGCTTTTTGAACAAGTCTTGAACCAATTTTTCTTTTTCTATAGTTCTCGTCCACTGCTAACATAGCAATGTAGCCTCTCTTCACAATATTGCGATGCATATCTAACTTACAAACAATGGCACCAATGCATTTCCCTTTATATGTTGCTAGGAAGCACAGCTTAGGCCAGTTGTGTATGAAATATCTATATGTATAGATTGAGTAGGGTTCAGAAAGGTCCTTCTGTATTAGTCTCATAATCTCAGACATCTGGATTTCAGACTCGTACGCTATAATTTGGATGACGTCTTCATCCTGATCACATAATTCGTCGTTTTTACTCCCTAGATTGTCTTCAGTGTTTAGTGCACATATATCCTCAACATATTGCACCCAACTGATCCCATCGGCGTCGTTCCCGCAGCATTCCCTCTCACCAGCTTCGTCACATAACTGTACACTATTTACATCTCCCGCGCTTTCACGGGGGGCAACCACTTGTGCGTCTATCTTTTTGATTTCGACGTTGTCCGTCGAATGTATACTAGTCCCGTTCGTTAAGTTGCTACTGACTTTGTTGATTTGAAGTGTATTAACTAAAGACTCAGATAGCTCCTCGCTCGCTATACTTATTTGATCAGTCGTTTCTGGAGGATCTTTGGCCTTTTTATTTTTGTTTTTCGTACTCGTGCTATTCTGATTGCACTTGACGTTCTGTACATTATCGTCGGGGAGCGGATCCATAATGACGTTAGTCTATCTATTATATTTACACATTCAAAAAATCATAAGCTCATAAGCCTAACACAAAGCTTTTGCAATTATACATACATTTTCTTGTCAAAATCGTAGCAGAGTATCACCGACATCTTGGTCTAAAAGTATTACTTCGATTCGATATCGAAGGTGACCTGACAGGACCTAGTTTAATTCTTAGGTTAGAATTGAATTCAGTATCAAAGTTACTAATTTTAAACGGAGCATACGAAAATATTTCAAGAAAATATTATAAATCTACGAGGAGTTTAAGTTTATACCCTCTACAATCACATTGCAAAAAAAGAATAATGTTGGTGTTGCCTGTTGCCACGCCACAGAATACATTATTTATGAAAAGAGCATGGCAGGCAAGCATTACAAGGCACAACATTCAAAAATAATATAGATACAAAAATACATTTTAAATGTACGGTTGACTTCCCAGGAGTAATTTATCATGTTTATTATATATTTAGTATTTATAATAAAACATACATAGATAAGCAAACTAAACTAGAAAAGTAGTCTTCAAGCATACTCATATGGACAATAGCACAGATTTAAATGCTAAACGCTACTTTGGTTTTACTATTTTGACATTATGCTGCGGATGAGTGACTGAAGTAATGCCAACAAAGAAATATTTCTGTGTAACAATACATAAACTAGGTACGCCTTAGTTTCACTACAAATGGTTTCATTAAACTCTATTGATTCGATTTAGCGGGAATATTTAGAAATTGTTTTTCATCTGTGAATAGATACACTTTCCATTTAGGTTGAACTTTGTTTGAACGCGCTAATCTCAGGAAATATTGGTCCGATTTGAAAAATTCTTTCAGTGTTATATAGCTCATTTATCGAGGAAGGCTATAGGCTATATAAAATCACGCTAAAATGAATAGGAGAGGTGCAGCAATAAAAAATATTGCGACAACGACAAAATTTAGAACTAAAAATATCGTATACACAGAAGTACATTAAAAAAAGGTTCTTTGTATTAAAACACTTTTATGTTTTCTTAATTGATTTCTGAATAAAAAATTCCACGCGGACGAATTCGCGGGCATAACTAGTATTAATATAAGCAGAAAAGTAAGTTTATATTTCTCAATAACAAATAAAATGTTTATTTTTTTTACACTTTATATACTTATATAAATGAGTACGTACTTGTATGAACTTAATTTACACTACATTATACTTTCTGTATAAAAATATTATATTAAACTATGTCGTTTAGTATATATAGTGCATAAGTAGCTGAAGTATATGAATAAATGTATCTTTGTATACCTAGGTAAAAATGAAATTCAGGAATATAATATACAATTAGATGCTTAGGTGATAATTTTGATGGGATAACTACATACATATAATGGGATATCGATAAACATGCTAGCGTCATAGAGAGAAGCAATAGGGCCGTGCAATCAGGCGACGTGTGCCGCGTCGCAGCAGGTTGTACTCTAGTCTATACGAGTACTCGAGTCGAGTCTCGCTCACTCGCCACTCAAGTCGAGTAGTCGAAACGAGCGAGAGTTCAGTACCCGGTTGACAGCCGGTGAGGCGGCGGCGTAATGTGTCACTAGCATATGAAATGCGCACGCCGCCTCTGCGCGATTTTATATTAATTATAAATGTAAATATATTTTTTACACAAAACTGTGTGCTGGATTATTATATCCTTAATGTGTTCGGACATTTCGTACGGAAGCAGTTGGTAAATATTTATGTTTTTATGGTACATCGAACTCTGATGTTGTACCTTTGATACATTTTTATTTCACTGAGGCACATTTATCAATATTTCGTATTACGTTTAACCAAATTTCTAGATGTTATTTATTAAGTGACGTTGATAAAAAAAATAGACTGCCGTGCACGAGTAGTTCGTTTAATATTGGTGCGTTTAGTTGACAATGTATAGTGTTACGATTTACTAGTATTCATTGATGGTAGTATCGATAGCACAATAGTTTATTGTTGATAGTAGTATCAGTGAGGTGTTAAAGATTTCATGTCGAGTCTGAAGATTTCGAGAGCAACAATGGCGGAACGCGATCGTCCTGTGAAAACCCCCATCAGGGTGGGCTTCTATGATATAGAGAGGACCATCGGCAAGGGGAACTTTGCCGTTGTTAAATTAGCACGACATCGAATAACGAAGACTGAGGTAAGTTGAACAATTCTGTACAATATTTATGTATAGTTTATTGGTACCCGGTATTCTATTCTGCATACCAGGTAGAAACTCAAGTAAAGAAAAAAGTTCAAATAAAAATGTTGAAATTAGTAATTAAACTGATAATACACGAACACCTGTTCCTATCTGGGTTATCTTTCACCAATTGCAAATAATTGAATATGTAAATGTAATTGTAAATTATGTTACCCAGGATTTGGTTATAGAACAGAGATAAGACCGTTGGTATTCTAAAATGCAACGTAACATTACGCCTGTCATCACCGAATGGGTAGGAAGAAAAGTGTAGTACACCTTCACGTTTCATCAGTTACGTTTACGTCCAATGGAATAGGTGGTGAGCCTATTTTCATACACCGTGCACATTTTCAGACTCCGAGTCGTTACTAAAATTCAAAATTAGAACAATCCTATAGTACCCGACCCAAGTTTTGAACCTAGGACTTCCCGACCAGCAGTCGCGCTTCCAACTACTCCACCAACCAGGCAGTCAGTAATTTAAAATCCAGTAGCATTGAACGAAAATAATGTTAATGAACGATGTTTACATTGTCCATGTTCATCCGCTGTATTTTTCAATTTGTTAAAAATATTTTTAACGGCCAAATACCTTTTTCAATTTGTTATGGAAAATTGTTAAACAAATAAAAAACACGAAGAATTTAAAGTTTTTATATAAAATTAGGTAAAACCATAAGCAATAACTTATCTTTTTCATTTTAAATAATTTTTGACATTGCAAATAAGTTATACGTTACTAATGTATGTTAAAAGAAGAAAATTATAAGCCAACAGTTCATTAATTACTACTTTCATCAGGCTGGTAAGTCAATATATTACGTCAATATTTATTACGTCAATATCACTAAGCAATTCACTCTTCCGTTCTATTGTGTGTTTTGTGATCCAAGATAAGCAGCAGAGAAATTGTTAAGTGGACTTAAATAGTGAAAACATTCCGCATAACATTCTGCTTCGTTATCTGCCGAATAAGGAAAACGCGGAAGTTTCCTTGAAGCACAGTCATCAACCTAAATATAAATGTGTAGGTATTTGTTTATGGCCCAAGTCTGTCCAAAAAGGATTTTACGATTCGTAAATTGATCCTCGGCCAAGGATGTAGGTATATAATTAATATCGATAATAAAACCGATAATGATCGAAACCGTTACCTGTAAATGTTGTTATTTATCGATTATAATCTGTTTGCTTAGCGGAGTAGGTCCCTTGCATTTTCTTTAATAACGTGTTATATAGTTTACATTTAATAAAGCCTTGAATTTATTACAAGAATTTTCGTAAAATTAACCCACTGCTAGTCTAAACATAGCTTTTACATTGTACAATATACATAACAAGTTTGAAATAATTTTAATCCATATAAACGAAACATCATGCCTGTAATTCCCGAAAGGGTAGGCAGAGGGGTAGGCACCTCGGTAAGTTCATCGTCAAAGACGTCTTCCTCACCACCGTCATGACTTTTTATATTGTACTCGTACACTGTTAAACACAGTATTCCTCTCAAAATGAAAAGGGTTAACGCTGTTTTGAAATAAATTATTAATAATATGATGAATACTGCATTACTATGTATTTGTACAAAACATCTAGAATGATTCTCTTATTAGGCATTTTAATGTGGCTGGAGGCTTGATTTATCGCCGTGGTTTCTCATGCAAATATAACATTTATATTTTATATTATACAGTGTGTTCAACTTTTAATTCTAACATAAATCCTACTAAAACGTTCCTAAAGTAACAATATACGTAATGCACTAGTATGAACATGGGAATACTAACATTATTTAAAGTTTAATGTGCATTTATTTCACAATAAATAATAGTTATAAACATTCTGCCGAAATTTTATTGGACCTCTATATTTGTACGTCTATTCAGAAGTTGTTGTAACAATACAGTAATATTGGCATTCAGTTCTTAACGGTTCCACTGGTACCGCTAAGACACGACTCCGAGACAACCACCATGTAATGTATAAAAATTTTCATATACGAGTGTCGTCGCATGTATGTGTGTGTATATTTTGGTCACAGGCCCATCGCACGTGTGTCTTTCACCAAATCTGCCGGTTTCGTGACGTTACCGATGTTGGCTCGTGACAAACGCTTGTTTTCATATACTGGCAGTATATAGTCCATAGTTTTCTTGTGTCGCTCTTTCTTAATCGGTTCATTGATCTTCTTCACCTTCTACGACACTTGATATAAAATCATTGTATTCTAATGAAACGAGTAACAGTTTTTTTGTGACAATTACATACTAAATAAACCTAAAAGATCGGTCAATCACTGTTTTCAGCGAAAACAGTTGATAAAACCATTTTTTCGCAAAAGTATTTGCATGTCGCTTGCTGGAACGATGAAAGAACACATGGTGATAAAATCTGCAGTTTGGCATTCTCCATTATATACCTACTTTAACGCATTTGAAGTCTACTTACCAGCAATAAGCTAGCGTGGCTAACTATGGCCGAGACCTTTATCATTCTGAGAGGAGACCCGTGGCCGAAAGTGGAACTATAAAATGCTTGATCATGATGTCGAAAGGGTGAGACAAAATGTTCATCGAAACTCCATTTAAAGGGAATACGCACTGACGATTATACAATTTTCTTATTATGAAATAAATCGGCTGTACGCTGTTCATGACGTCAGAGAACCTGAATAGTAATTATTCTGGTATTTACGGCGAACCAGCGGATGGGAAAATTTAACGAGTGATTCGAATAAACCGTTTATATATACACTTATTGGTTTCACAAACATTAAGAATACACGCCGCCGCACTTGATAAGGCAGCGTGAATTACATACGGTTAATAATGTAATATTATTAATATGTACATTAAAACATTGCCAGTCATGTTTGTTTAATTAAGATTGTCGTTGTCACAGTTAGAATTTCTTAATCCTATTGTATTGGTTTCTGAAATTAATTCGATATAAGAGCATGTGTTTGTATTGTTTGTTAAAAGACCCTTAAACACACAATTCACGGAAAATATTGCTTATGACGATGAACATTATAAAATACATGTGCTAACCATTGGGGTCAGACGTGACATAGACACGGTCTAAGATATATTCATAAACATTGTATTATTATTTGGAATGTCGTTTTAAAAGGAGCCTTAATAGACATCCTTAATGAATATAGTTATTGATTATAACGATTAAAATTATAATATAACACATTGGGGTCAGACGTGACATAGACATACATTTATGACGTATGAGTAAACAATGTAGGTATTACCCACTCATTATGTATACTTAATTAAATCATCATGCACTATGAGTACTTACTGCATTATTTCTTTGTTTTCATAATTTACACGTCGTGCGCAGTGTGCACTGTAAATATTGTACATTTGTATCAAAATCAGATTATCGATTGCGCGTCACAATGGCAACAGAGGCAACCCACGTGACGCATTTAACCGTGAACTGACGCTGTTATTATCGAACAACACTGGGTCACCTCAATCGAATCTGATTGTCGTAGGGAATGAAGAATGTATGGCACAGAGTATAATAAAAATTGAAACTTGTAATCAGGAACGATCGCTTTGAAAAATTGAATGTAATCAATAATTAGTATAATTATCGTAGTAGTTGTATGAGAATAATTTAGTGAGGTATTTTTATGTCATCGTCATCACCATCATCATCAGCTTATCTGAGCCCACTGCTGGAATGCAGCCCACTGATAGGCCTCCCCTAATGAGCGCCATTGTGCCCTGTCCTCGGCTTGTCGCATCGAGTATCTGCCTACAGCCTTTTGCAGATCGTAATCCTACCGATCCGGAGTGCGTCCTACACTACGTTTGCCGAGCCGCGGTCTCCACTCCAGAACTCGCCAACTCCACCAGTTGTCGGTTCGCTGGCAGATATGCCCAGCCCATTACCACTTCAGCGAGCTGATTCTTTTAGCTATGTCGGTGACTGTGGTTCTCTTTATTTTTATCTGCTATTGGAATACTTTATTTTGTATAAAATAAATCATTCAATGCTATTTGATCTTTTAGCATTGTCGAACTGGCCAGTACACTCAATAGACGTCTCCATTTTCTAGGTTCAATAATACTGAAATCCTATCTGAGTCAGGTCACCATTGTCTCATTAACTTTGGAGACTTGAGTCGCAACTCTTGTCTTAGAACATATCTAGATAGTAGCCACAACAGAGTGCTTACTTTTACTCGCTAACATATTGATGGTAAATATACATCTATATAATGCTATTTATCCAATAGATTATTTGACAAAATGTAATACACCAAACGGTAATAAATCCCTTGAAAAATATAATTAATTCCTCGTCGTTAAACCCTCTGCGAAGTATATTAGATTAAGGTTATTTTTATAAAAAAATCTTATCACAAATTTCTGACAAGAATATATAATTATATTTATATTGTTACATACAAAATAAAACATTTAATTTAATTCTCGTAAATTTAACGAATATCCACGCGACCTGCAATAGGCTCACCACCTATTATTCCATGATGGGATGTGTACTACACTTATCTGCTTAACTTTTCGATGAGATACAGACGTGATGTTACGTTAATTCAAAGAAATTTAAACGCTGGTCTGGCTTTAGATACTAATCGATTTGTTTATCGGAAAAATACGAAAATCTTCCGTTACGCCTAGTATCTCTGGCAAATTTGCAATGGGCGAATAATTTTAGTACTGTTTAGGATAACAATTGGGCAACCTAAAATTCCATATTTGTCAAAGTCTAAGGACATTACATGAGTCCATAATGAACTTCATTTGACGCTTGAAACTATTCTAATTTTTTTAAATTTCTGAAACGATATGGACATACGTTACTGTTGGTGATTATTTTCAATATTAACATTATATTAAATGTATTAAGAATGGAAAGAAATTTAAACATAATGGTACAGAAATATTCATATGTTCTGGGTTACCATAGGTTATCCTAAAAGCCAGTGGCCATGGCTGTCCAAGGGTAAAACTGAGGGTTATACTTTATCTCGATTAGTTCTATGGAAACCATATATTTTTTTCCTTATAATTATTTAAAGTGTATCTTTAAAAATGCTTGCATTTCTTTTATGCTTAACATATGTATTTCTTATCTCTATTATACAAAATGTATTGCGTTTTCCTTTCTTTATTTTATCACAAAAAGTCACCCGGTTTAAGATAGATGTTACACGGTTGTCTTATTCGTTGGTTCTAAAATGAAGAACTTATTAGTGTGTACGTCTACGATGTCACGTGCATCGTTAGTGACATTCCGATCAATGGGCACATAACGATAACGATGTAAATGAGACAAGCGGTTATTACCGAGAAGACAACTATTAGATGTGACTATATAAACATTACAATAAAAAAACGTACGTTTTAGTAGATAGTAGTTACTAAAATAGTTTAGTAACTACTATCAACACAATGCAGCAGTACAATCCTCTCGTAAATGTTTCAAAATGGAGACAGTTATAATTGATGATAAGTAATTAGAACAATTTACTGACGACTGTACCTCATTATACTCTACTAAGATATTGTTCTTAATATTCTATAATTAAATTATGATCGAAACACCTTTTGTTCTAAAATAACATATATTGAAGGTGGAAATTGCAATATATCTTAAAAATATTTGTGTCTATGTTAAAGACGCCCATGATCGTAGTGTTTGAAAGTGTGTAGTAATTGTTCTTTCTTTAAATAATTACAAATAGTTTTAAGATATCGAGAAATGTAATGAATCTACGAGGGGCGGCTGAAAAGTTTTGAGCCCAAGTACTTTTAACTATTACTAATGACTCGTGCAACACACTACTAAGTACGGGTATCTTAGGGAGTATATAAGTCAAGTTTCATGTAATTTTCATCATTGCGCTTTTTGTAATTGAACCGTAAACGTCACCATGTCTAAGTCATCTGCACAATTTTTCATAACATTCCTTACAAAGAAGAACAAAACGCCGACTGAAATATTTGAAGAAATGTCAGCAGTTTATGGATAGTCTGCACCTTCGTTTGTGATAGACAGTATTTTACTCCGGCCCAACGTCTTCAACTTTATAAGGCGCAGGTTCGGCCGCACGTGGAGTACTGCTCTCATCTGTATGCAGGAGCACCCCAATACCAGCTTCTCCCTCTTGACCGGATCCAACGGAGAGC
>DWDT01005892.1:0-10078 GCA_018245595.1 Microceris scylla
ATTCTGTGAATAGATTATATATAATCATCATCACCATAATCAGCCTAGTCCCGTCCACTGCTGGACATAGGCCTCTCCAATGGCACGCCACTGAGCTCGATCTTCAGCTCGTCGCATCCAACAAGTGCCAGCAACTTTGCGTATATCGTCACTCCATTATTATCATATAAATATATCTCATAATTCTATTCAAAGAAGAAATTATCTAATTCCTTTAACAGAGTATATCATAAAATACAAAAGAGTGTCATATGTATAGTGATTGGAATGTATCGCAGACTGTTTCTAATTTTTAATCACTTTGTAGGTATATCAAATAAATTTATGTTATTGCGAAAACTCAGTAGATAGGAATATTTTGTGACGGTGCTTAGGCATTCTTTTGCCATACATAATTTAAAACGCAATATTAGACTTTATTACAATGTGCTAAGGTTCTTTTTTAAGTGTGATTAAAATGTGCTTTAGTTTTCGAGTCGGTGTATTTGCTAACGGTAATTGGCTCTATTAAAGTTTTTTTTATGCGGTACATATGATCAGTTCTAATATAGTGGCAAGGTCCTATATAAGGAGTTGGTGGGGCAGTAGTACATTTGACGGTATGTAAAAGGGTGGCGGTGTGGTATCGTAAGGGGTGCGGTATTGTAAGAGATGCGTTAATGTAACAAAAAGCGGTAGAGTAACAGCGTGCGGCACTGACAGAGCGTGTGTGGGCAGCGGCAGGTCGCGCGGCAGGTCGCGCAGCGCGGCGCGCGCGCACGCCACGCGCAGGCCGCGGCCCCACGCGCCGCGCTCGCACGCGCAGCGCGCCGGGCACGCCGCCGCGCCGCCGCACGCGCCCCCGCCCCCACCCGCGCCCTCCTCGCCCGCTGCACGCAACGATACACTATTTATTGTGCTGTTACATAATACATTACACTCTACACTCACACTCTCACTCTCACTCGAGTCTAGTCTCTCCCATTCTGTTACTCTACTCACGTTTACACTTAAAGTTCTCCTCTCGCAGCGCGTCGATCCTCTTCTTACTCATTCGCTTGGGCGACTCGCACTTCGCCCCAGAGGTTTCTATGGGATTCTTGCGCAGGTACGCGGCCAGCCAGCGCAGGACGCAGTCGCACGCGAACGGGTTGCGACCCAAGTGCCTGGGGAATAAGGGTTAAATTTGCATGCACTTAAATATATTTTATACATATAATTTTAATAACATTTACAAGGACATTACAAGTGTTAGCTGATAGAGTTCTTGCGGTTTATGTGTATGTTTGACATTTATGTTTGAACTAAATACCAACAGAATAAGGGTTACATTTCAAAGACGATAGTGATGTACCTACCTAAATAGTGAATGGTATCATGAGTACGTATGAAAAAAATAATACATTTTTTGACACACTACAGAAAGACAGAAGAATTAAGATTCAGTGTGTGCAATGGGGAGGGTGGAAAGATTAGACGGAAGGGCGTGGAGAGACAGATATAGAAAACGGGTCTGGAGAAGAACAGAGGAGTCAGAGCAAAAAGGAGTGACAAAAGAGATGAGATAACGGCGAGGGGGAGGGTGTAAATGAAGGGCGAGAAAAGGCAGTGAGGTTGTCTGAAGATGAAAGGCGACTGCTTAGTCCAAAGAGGAGTGAAATTTAGTGTGTCTATTAAATATGAATTTATTAACGGCTCCTAAAAGAAAATACTTACAAAGTCTGGATACCAGTGAGCGAATCGAAAGTTCCATTCGCCAACGAACCTATGTTGTTGTCGTACAGCGATCTGTGAATAATAATAATAATACAACATCCCCACACTGCCATTCGATTCTAAAGCAAGCTTCAAGAGAGTTTGTGTTTTGGTAAGCGGACGGCTAGTCAACTACATATGTACATATAAACAACTCTTATATATCTTCGCACCCAGAAACATAACAAATATTTGTGCTCGTCACACAAATGTTTATTCTAGGTGGAAATCGAACCTACAACCTCCGCAACAGCAGTCAGGTTCACTAACCACTGCACCAACGTGCCAGTCTTATGGACAAGAGCGAAATGAATGATTAATATAATATCAATCACATGATTAGTGCTAATATTAGTGTTGCTCTGGGTTAGTTAACAATTAAACAAGATACATAACGTAGTTCCCAGATTTGGTAGGCAAAGGAGTAAAGCATGCTACCGGGTGTCACCAGTCATGTAATAAGTCCCATCATGGAAATATAACCATTCTTGATACTTACAATAATTTCAAGCTTTGCAGATCACGAAACGTATCTTTTCGGATGCAAGTGATTTCATTGGAGTTTAGCAACCTGGAAATGTATACTTTGTGAACAACATTCTAACTTGAACAATACAATAGTATGTATAATATAGAATTATGCTAGGACTCTTAGACGGTAGACAGATAACACTGAGTGTAAAATATCTCTATACTTACAGACCTTGACAAGCTTGAATTGAAATTGGGAGAGAAGTTAGTAGAATGTTAAAGTAGGTTTAAAGTTTAAATGTAGAGTTAAAATTAAAAAGTGGTACTAAATTTTAAAAAAGAATTAAAGGCAAAAAGTCGTTAAGTATTGCAAATAACATGTTTGACTCACAACAGCTGCAGCGAAGTCAGTCCATAGAAGATACCAGAAGGTAGATCCTTAATCTTGTTTCCATACAGCACTCTGGAATATCAAGGAATTCTCAAAACAATATCTCGCAGGTTCGGCGATAGTTACAGAGAATTGAGGTGGGTAAATTCGTTGGAAGCTGTAAGGGTAGGGTATGGTTACCCCACTTCCAGGTGTGGAGGTCTCTCTCTTCCTATCAATTTCAATACCAACCAATGTTCATTATAAAACACAGAGAAGTGTGACAAGTAAGTCCGTTAAAGGTCATTAGGGTAAGGTAGGGCTGCCTCTCTCTAAGTTAGGGTTGCCCCACTATCAGGTAGACTGTCTCTCTCTGTCAAGTTTCAATACCAACCAACGACAATCACACGACACTTAGAGAAGTGTAATCCCCCCTTGGTTAGAGTTGCCAGACCCTCAGTTTCTACTATACTAATATTGACCAAGTGCAAGTACAACACTTACAGAGAAGTGAGATGGGTGAGCCCGTTGAAGGCATCGGCCGCGATCTTCATGATCTTGTTGTTGGAGAGGTCGATGCGCGCCACGCGTTTCACCGCCGAGAACGCGCCCGGGCCCACCTCCGTTATCTCGTTCTGTTCTAGCCGGCTGGGAAGATATGATATATTGTTAACACACATGACATTAGGAAAACTCTAAGGCGATACGGAGGATGTGGTGTTGTGCTTTATTATACCATGACATAGCACCTGTATCCTCTCAAAGGGCATACAAGTGTAGTCACTCCCACGATTCATTAAAAGTAATAATAATCGACCCATTTATAATTCCACTGTTGGAATTTGGGTCTCCTTTCACATTGAGAGGATTAAGGCCATAGTCGGCCACGCTGGCCAAGGGCGGGTTAGCAGACTTCACACACATTTTTTTTTTGTATAAATTATAAGGTGTGTAGGTTTCTTTGCGATGCTAACTTTAAATAAATTTAAATTTAAATCGCACTTTTGTAAGGAAATGACCGCAATGGATTTGAACCCAACACCCCCGGAGTGAGGGGCTGAATTCTTAACCGCTGGACTATCACTGATTATGCTGCTGCACTGCTGCTGCGATTCACTAGCTATGATATATGTACGTCCCATCATGGAATAGGAATCAGGCTCAAATTCAAACTGCGAGCTATTACTGGGAATTTCAAGCAAGAAAAACCCAATAATACTTAGCCAGGTACACAGAATATGACCTGGAGTGTGATGAAGATCTTGGAGCAGGAGAAGGTAATTGTATACTTACATCTCAGTGGCCCTATGGGGTATGGTGGCTGGCAGTTCTGAGAGCAGCTTCTCCCGGCAGTCCACTGTACCATCGGGGGAGCACCTGCAGGGTGGGGGGCATCGCGGCTCAGCAGAACACTCCGTGGATATCGCTGTTGATGGACCTGAAACAGAAGACAAATAGCAGTAGGGTAGGTAGACGGGCTCGTTGGTCTAATGGTTAATGCCCCTGACTGGTGAGCGGAGAGTTGTGGGTTTGTTTCCCATCCAGAATTTATTTATGTTTAAATATTTTATTTATTTATGTGATAAGCACAAGTCTTTGTTCTGTGCCTGGGTGAAAAAAATAACTATATGTATAAACATATACTAGTTTATAAGCCGCCTAGTTTCCGTAACACCACCTGTCTTGATGCTGACTTTGGGATCACATAGTATATATTCATGTAGTTTATGAGCTCTGAAAATGATAAAATATTGTATATCTGCCGTTTGGTGAACCTAACACAATATCTGCCTCCTTTGGGATCCGATGGCTATATATGAGTTGACGTAGGATATTCCTCCATAGCAGAACATACACTTGTGTCGACCTTAACAAGGCTAAAGAGGGACATGATAGCAGTAATTAAATCAAGGACATTTTCTAATGAAACATTTACTTGTGGATTTGAAGAGACTTACAGCTTCTACTGTTTAAATATTTCTACAGAAGTTTTTTCGTCTACATAGTAGCAGATTTTGTTGCCATTTGTTAAATCATATTAAAATATACAACGTATATATAAACGTATATATAAACGTAATATATAACCTACCATTGCATATCAGCTCGTGAGGCTCCAACTCGGTGAGAAGTGCACCTCTCAATGCCGCTGGGGCCTGGCATCTGGAAGAAAAAGATAAATAGAAAGAAAGAAGATTGATGGCAGTGTTTTTGTAACTAATTTTCTTTCTAATTAATCATCATAATAAATCATAATAATCATCATATCCATCGTCATCATACTCATTAGCAGTATCAGCGGCCTACTCCCTTCCACCAGTAGGCACAGGCGTCTCCAAGTGCACGCAACTGAGCTCGCTCTCAGCCCATAACGATGATAATGAAGGAGATGGGCGGAGACAGAGGTGACATTATCCAATATATGTAATTATCAGTTGCTTGGTAACAGATGGTAAGTAAGAAGGGAACCGAACCTGGCTCCGACCCCCAGGATACCAGCAGCACGCACGGCCGCAGTCAGATGTGCGACGCGACAGTCGCACACGACAGGATTGTCTGTTAGTCGTAGCGTGTGCAGCCTGGCCACTGACGCCGCCTCCAGCGACAGGTACGTCAGGTTGTTGTTGTTGAGAGTTCTGCAATTGGAGAGTAACAGTTGTAGAAAAAGGATTGGCTTGCTAAAGAGAGGATTTTATAAGGTATTGGGGAAGTATCGAATATCAGTACATTTTCTAGACTAAATAATATTGTGATAGAAGTTTCGTTTTGTGAAAAAGCTTATTCTGTACACTTTAATTTATGTTTGTGATATTATATACTGTGTGTGTATGTGAGAGTGTACTACACTCCTCTGCCTACCTCTTTGGGGACTACTGTATGATGTAACGGTTAAATAGTTAAATTTTATTCTGAAATTTAATCAATTAAATAAAACTTGAATAAAAAGCTGTATGAACCACATGGAAGATGGGTAGAATCACGAACAAATGAACTCACAGTACTTCCAAACTCTTCAGATGTTCCATAGCCTTTTCTGCTATACATTTGAGCTGGTTTCCATCCAGATGTAGACTCTTGAGGGCGGTGAGACCCCTGAAGGTGCGGCGGCTGATAGCGGTCAGCTCATTCCTGCTCAGGTCCCTGGGACGCCGAAAGACATTATATTATAATATAAGGTATTACTGGATGTTTCTAAATAATCCCGGAATTTGCTGGGAATTTTGATCTGTCCGGTGTATGGAAAGTCACCCTATTGCCTGGGGCGTTTAAGGTAACTGGAGAATCGTGGAAGTGTGATACAGTCTTTGCCACCTCTTCAGGGAAATATAGGCGTGATGGTTCTATTATTAGTTACAACCATATTATCAGCCGAGACAGTTAAGGGTTGAAGGTCTTCCAGTACCGATCACTCATCAGCTAAACCAGAGCAATCACCAAGATATATGTATATGTTAATTATGACCGACTCCCCCGCCACCCCACGCCCCTCGCCGCTCATACCTGGCGTATTCATACAACAATCATAAAAAAAAAACCAGCTATGAATACTAGAGATATTAATATCTAAAATCTAGATATTACATTTCTTAAGTAATCAGTCAGTCTAGTCATAAACTCGTATCAAGACGTGGTCAATGATTAGTCATCCTGCTATACCTGTGTTTGTATACAGGCTGGTACAATAGCGTGCAAATGCGCACTGAACGCCGCGGGAGCCGAGTTTCACTTCACCGCACCCTGTACCTTGAAGTTGGCTAGTATAGATATAACCTTATTTTATTACTGGTTAATGTAGAGGAATGTTATATATTTCAAAATGTTTGGGACTCTGTGCTTTCTACCACGGAAGGAGCCAGGCGGTTATGATATAAAAATAGGGTATTTTGTTTAGTTTTTATGTTTCCTGCGTTGAATTATTATGGAAAATAAATGTTTTTGTTATTTTCTAACATGCTCATTGCAATATATGATAAAAGCATATTATTCCAGAGGAAAATAGACTGATAAATGTAGAACGCGTTAGGAATGTGACTGATGTTGCAGGCGTCCATAGACGACGGTGACCACTTACCATCAGGTGGCCTGTATGCTTGTTTGTTAGCTTATGCAATAAAAAAAATAAAAAACATGACAGTTTAATAGGATAGAGATTTGGCATTCGGTACTCCCCGTCTACCCCGTAAGAGACTTGGCGTGAAAATATAATATGTATGTAGTTATTTCTAACGGTCCTTTGTCTGAATATTTTAGTAACCCCATTATTATACAAATGCCGCTTTCAGTAACTTCGTGATGTTCAATTAGTCAATTAATCAACCAATCAGTCTACCAATTAATTAACCCATCAATCTCCTAATTATTCAATCATTCAATGTGTTTTAATTGATATGAATGTGATAAAATTGCATGTTGAAGCAAGTTTTTCTGATACTTCTGTCAGACCCGTACACAATATGACGGTATTTGATATAGTAAACACAAAAAATATACATACCTAGGGTACATGTTTTCACATCACATGCCTTGCGTGTTTTACATACATATGTATATCATTTATGTAAGTCGTTTTTTTAATCGTATGAATTAACAATAATTAAACCATAACTAATTAATTACTTATCACTTTCTTCACGATTTTTATAATTATATGGTTTAGTAGAACTGCAAACCGAAGCTACGGAATGTCCATACTACGCCGTCGGTTGGCGCTGCGGCGAAAATCTATTATACTGAATATTTAATAATATCATTCCCAAATTGGACGATACAGTGGGACACGATGTGGACGAGTGAATATACATATATTGAATATGGTGTGTTTAATTTTATTTAATAAATGCGATAAGCTTTTACAGCTAATGTAATAATAAAATTATTATATATACTGCAGTAACTCGACTTGGCTGCCTCGTTGGTCGAGTGGTTGCAACTTGCAAGCGTGACTGCTGATCGAAATGTTCTCGGTTTGATTCCCAGAGAAGATAATATTGGTTTTTTCCAAACATATGTATGTAGATTTTCTAGTAGAAATTTCTAATATTCCCTTAGAGTTCGGTGTGTGGCAATAGGCTCACCATCTATTCCGTGATGGGACGTAAACGTAACTGGTAAAAAGTGGGAATGTACTACACTCCACTGCGTACGTTTTTGGAGATTACAGGTGTAATGAAACATTTTTATATGTATTAGACATACACTAGCGGTAGACAGGAAGAAAGAACTCTTAACGCTCGTCTTAATTAAAGGTTAACTATTAATTAAGTTCACACGTTTTCCTGTTCACGGTAATTGTGATACAGAGATGTGTACAACTCCTGAAGAGGGAACAGTGGAGTGCCATTACTTCTCATTATATGTGAGAGTAGCCAACATTTTCTCATTCTCGTTTTCTTACTGCAAATTAACATCAGAGTAGACGATGTATATAAGTATCTCATCTGCCAACGCCCGGTGTACGAAATATAACCTTTTAAATATTTACTGGCAAAACAGTGTTCAAAATTTAAACGCAATTAGTTACATTGTAGGTACTCGTAAGTTTGAACGTTATTGAGGCTTCGAGAACATTCTAGAGAATTGTAAGCTGACTGGTTTTCCCCATGATGATTTTCTTTGCCGTTACATAGAATATTTTGAAACACATATTTACGTATAATAATAATATCTTGCGACATTGCCACACAGCCATCTGATCCCAAAGCAAGCATCAAGAGAGTTTGTGTTAATACATATAACCAGCTTATTTTCTTGTATTATTTATAACTTTACGCCAAGGCCTTTACGGAATAAAACTTGAAGTACTATCATGTCATCTATCTAAGTTGGCAGCACATGCGAATTTATGACTTTTTTAATGTATTTAAATTTTTTTTACACAGCATAATAATGGATACAACAAAGGTCATATTATGAAAAACGTGCAATGGCGCTGCTTATCCCTTAAAGAAATATCTTCAAGAAGCGCCAGGAGTGGAAAAGTTCTAATATCTGAGCTTTGTAGTCAGGACGTTATAATATACCTTCTCCATTATATAACGGATTTGTTACTTCGTGGTACAGTCATACTGCCCCACCGGACATCAAAAGTGCCGACAACGGAGTAACAGTTAGGGGTTTATTATCTGTCTTTGAAATATTGATTAAACTTAATAAACTATTTATATTGCGATGTTTCATAACTGGCATATCCAGTGGCGGCCACGTCTTCATAAACGGAGCGTAGATCGCACGGGAGGGCGACCTACGCTCTACGTCGACCTACGTCGGACCACCTGGTGAGAACCAGGTGGTCCGACGACCTGAAGATCACAGCGGGACACTGCTAGATTCGGAAGGCTTAGGACCGGAAGGAGTGACTGAATATGCAAGGGCTGATGATGATGATGTCTAATATCGGTGTACGCTGACACAATTATTTTGATCGTATTTCGTACAATAACTCTAAACTAAATGGTTTTATAATGCACTGAAAGATACCGCTGATCGTTGGATTTAAACATCATCACCATCACTACTCCCGTCCACTGCTGGACACAGGCACCTCCAACAGCACGCCACTGAGCTCCATCTTCAGCTCGCATCCAACTACTGCCCTTCAACTCGGTGGAGGGACTATATACCCAAAGTGGATTGACACAGTAGAATACAATGGCGCATACTTTGAATGTTAATGATTACTTTGTATCGAATAATAACCAACGCTGATACTGTAAACCGACATTATTTACGAGATCCCCTTAAAATATTGCTATTGGACACGCCATCGACTTATTTTTCGACTCTCTTTATTCCATTTCTTTTACAAACGACCAAAGATTATTTTATCATGGACCGAAGAGCATTTATTTGTCTTCAGCCTGTTTCTTCCAGAACCAATTGAAGATATCTCTTCAAGTCAATCCTTCTAGAAAGGATGGATACTATCGTGTTTTACTAACTTGGATTTTTTAGTAAAAATGTCACGTAGTGGTTCCGAGTCTGGATCTGCGCCCAAGTATAGCAATAGGTTGCTCACCTGTTCCATGATGGGAGATATAAGGTTATTAGTGAGACATGGAAACGCACTACATTCATCTGCTTATCCCTCTGTGAGATACGGCGTGATGTTATGTTATTGAAGGTCTCAATTATAGTTGTTTTCAAGATTAAATATCCCTCGATGTTGAAGGAAAACATTGTGGGGAAAGTCTTATGAGTACTCCAGATCTCTAAGGTACATGGTGTTTGCTAACCCACAATGGGTCAGTGTGGCAGACTATAGTCTTAACTTATTCCTAAGAGACGCCTTTAACATTAACCATTTGTTACATTAACCATAAGTAATATTTTTTTGTAAATTACAGTGACTTTCCTAAATTAATGTCATTTATTAATAGACTGGCTGTACCCGGCGCGCGTTGCTACGTCAACATACAGATACATATACATACCAATTTTCATAATAATCGGTACAGTAGTTTTTGAGTTAATCGATAACATACATACAAACATTCATTTTTATAT
>DWDT01005893.1:0-10077 GCA_018245595.1 Microceris scylla
CGTCCTACGCTACGTTTGCCGAGCCGCGGTCTCCACTCCAGAACACGCCTACTCCACCGGTTGTCGGTTCTTCGGCAAATGTGCCCAGCCCATTGCTACTTCAGCGAGCTAATCCTTTGAGCTATGTCGGTGACTTTGGTTCTATGTCCAGCAGTGGATTGGGATAGGCTGATGACGATGATGATGACGATGATGATGACGATGACGATGACGATGATGATGATGATGATGATGATATGTATACCATGAAATATTTTAATATTCCATTTGACGTATTGAACACAACAAAATTTAAAAAAAGGAATTGTTGTTTCTATATGACATACATAGCGTGAAATTAATTTTCATTTAAATTTTACAGTGTAACGAACACAGAACATAATAAAAATAAATTAATAATACAAATAATCTTCCGTAATGCCATAACCGTTATTGATACGATATTGTACATAAAATTCATTCGTTATCATATATTTCAGTGTAAAAAAAAGAGATAATACATTCCTGTCGGTATATAATATTAAAAACCTAGAATCATAATCAGGGTGTCATCGTGTCAAGTTTAAACTTATAAACCTACTTTCCGTTGACGGCCAGTGGTTATTCAATGACTGGCCAGGTCAAACTCGTGACCAAGTTATTTCGACTATATGACCGGATGATGTTATGTTGATTGTTAACATACAGACAAATGTTACATACATATATATTAATATTTAGCTTTGATATAATGCTATGCTTTGATATAATGATCACAGTAAATTAATTAATATTCTAGCCGCGAAACAACTGCCGTATTTCCCGTTAAGCAACAGAATGCAGTGCTTTATGGGGCGTGGGGTAGAGACGGGGGAGCAGAATTTTTGCATTTTTTAAGACGTAATTTATGCGTTTCCCAAACGCAGTAATAAATAATTCAAACGAAATGCTTGGCAGATATTTTTTAATCATTTTATGTTTGAACAACATCAACGGGTGAGTATTATAATTTACCAATTCATCGGAATTCACAAGAATAAAAATAAAGACTAGACCTATAACGTTCACATATTGTCAGCTAATAAAAAGTAGAATAAAATCGATATTAATCTGAATTTTTTTCTAATAAAAATCGGTTGACTAATTTTTACTTCCTAAAACACCAAATCAGATGAAACATGAGGTAGAACATTTTTCATTCGCTTAAATTATGCGAAAATAAAAAACTAACCACAGTTTCGATATTATAGTGCACGAGAACAGCAAAAACATCGTTTCAAGTTCATCTTCGACATCGCTCCACTGACTCTGGCATCAATTGACCCACCCCAGACTAACCAGTAACCTAGATTATTTATCATTATGCAAAGAAGTTTCATATTTTTCCTTTCTTATGAAATAATCATATCACCATATCCAATTTAGTACTTTAGTATTGAAAACATAATGAAGTATCAAAGTACGTATCCAAATAAGTATCCAAGTTATACGTGTCCAATACAATAATCGTATCAAGGTGTCTGAATTAGTAGACACTAATCAACGAAGTGTATACGGTTGCGTAACATTATTTTTTTCGTTACGTTTTGATAAATGTCAAGATTAGGTATGTTTTCCGTTATGAAGACGGCTTGTATAGTGATAGAGCTTCCACAAAATCAATTTTTTATTTAAATATCTTGTGTGTACATATTTACATCGAAAACACCGTACAGAACAGTTGAGGAAAACAACGATATTTTCCACTTCCAATTAGTTTATCGAACTTTTGTATTAAAACCTTGAATTTCGAACAAGGCTTAATTAGCATAAGATTATAGAGACGCCAACGCCCGCGCTACCGCACAAGTAAACAAGACAATTGTGCTACTAAAGTAAAAAAAAAAAAAACAAAAATTATACGAAGCACATTTGGGTTGGCCCACATTGATTAATTCTCAAAAGGCAATAATCACAGTCACACGAATCAAATCGGACGGCTAAAAAAACATCAACAAATAAAGCGACGATGAGAACTGTAACAAGGACTCGGGCAATTGTTACCGGCCGTCACATGAGAACTGCGATGACCAAACCCATTTAATTAAAATGATTCATCTTGAGCGTCGATAAGCTACCATTCTCTGTCCTTACATACTCTGAAAAATGAATAAGAGACTCCACAGCACCAAAAATGTTATCAACATCATAAATATGCCCAGGGTTATAATACATATTAGGGGAATTAACATATTATTGAAAGTTAACATATTATTGAAACATATTATTGAAAGTTATTATTTTGGGATTCGTTATAAAAACTTCATCGGCCCGTAATTCCGAAATCATCTCGGTATTACTTGAGCGGTAAATTTTCATAGCGTTTCGTGTCTATAATAAACATAGTTCCCGATGAGAAAGCGCGAACTGACGTTTAAGAAACACAAACTGATAGTTTAATCATATTTGCCGTATTAAAATGACATGTATGTCTACTACATAGACTATAAAATATATTATTTTTTTATTATTAGGACATTATTAATAAAATATACAAATATATCAGAACAAAACAATGTAATTGGGAATTATATTTTAAGTATTATAATTTATTATATTATTAAAACAATGTAACATCCAATCAAAATAATTTAATTATCACTAATGTTCGAACAATAAATACATGTTAAAAATAAAATATTATTTGAATTATTAAAACAATAAATGTAAACAAATGAAGAAAGCATTTCTATAACTTAAACGACACACATACATAGTACCTACTCTATTCTAAAGTCTACAGTGTACTCAAAATCCACATTTCCCGTTCTATAGCTACATACCTACATACTTTTTGTTAAACATAACCTTGTATTATAGTCCGACTCAAGTGATAATGACCTCTAACTCTAACCGGGCATAGTACAGAATAAAGTGGCTTTCCCCTAATAAGGTCGATCGTTGAATGTGCCCATTAATAATGGTCTCAAATGTAAACTGCACAACTACACTGCACGGTCAAATGATTAACGAGCGTTACAGATTACGGCCATCACAGAAACATTGTCTTATAAACTATATTTAATGCAATATGAAATAATAAATGTTGGCGTGCTTAGGCAAAAAAAATATATACATTATATACTCGTATTTTTAGCGTCGAATAATGAACTGACGACGGAATATACTGTGAAACTTGTAGACATCAGATTAAAAATATTGTGTGCTCAGTGCAAGAAAAAACACAAAATTCAACAACAAAAACATGCGCATATATCAAAATGCCCGTGTCTGTTCGCAAACGTCAACTGCTGAACAAAAGTGTACGTGCATATGAATATGGTATTCTAAAATGACACGGAACAGCGAAGTTCAGAGATGCGTTACAAATCTATGATGAGTCTGGTTGAACTTCCGCACCGGCTTTATATAACAAACCTCTACGACTTTTCCTTTGAACTGAGTTAACGAGGAGATTCTATAAGTAGGTATACACGTATATATGTACTACTCGATAATATAACTTATGGATAAACTAAACTATAAATGCAGCATGTCTATGCAGAAGATACTTATTCATAATTATCCGATGACAATCTTATAAGTTTTAATTTTATTCAAGTTGGTGATGTTCACTGAATACACAACGGAAATATGCATAGAAAAATATAATTATTATTATATCGCCACGCCAGAAGTCTCTAGGGATAAGCAGAGACCATTGAGTGTCAAATAAGTCTATTCTTACACATCTGACGAGTTTCTTCAAATAATAATTGTTTATTCCGGGACCGTGATCTGTTTCGTGAATCGAAAGAACGCGCAGACGCACAAATAGTGCACAAACACACACGTGTACATAATATACATATATGTATATTAAATGCTACGCATAATGCACATACGTTTCGTGTTACGTTTCCGTGTCACAAGCTATTGAACTCGATCCACGTAACCACGTCGATTGACCTTTAGGCTTCATGTTTATTAACAATACGCAAAGAATATATACCAGTGCAATAAGTAAATCGGTCAAATGGCACATTAGTATGGTAAACGCACGCGAACAACGGGACTATGTATAATCAAGGTAAAATTATTTTTGATTGACACACTGTTGCTTAGCGATCGACGCCACTAACCCAAATTGTCTCTTTCTGAATGTGTAAAAATAAGATGATGATTAATGATTTCCGTTTCGTGATCTGATCAAGTGGGCATATGTTCCATGTGTTGAGAAAAGTTAAACACAAACGTTTAATGAAAAGAAAGCACATTCAACATTAAAAACATCGTACGAATCAAAGAAGCATTATTTATAAGATGTTAATGTTGAAGAAAGAGACAAAAAATGAATAAATAGTACCTATACATATCCAATAACGTACATTACATATGTATATACACATATCGTCTACCAAATAAGAGATTTTACATATTTCTATGATCACGGATTCCTTTAAAAATATATTTGAACTCTACATATATGGAACAGAAAAACTATAATTTACAGTATTTGGTTGGAAAATGTATAGATAGCATAAATCATTAAATTTACGACCTGTGAACGTGACGTCAAAAATTTGTTATACTTCTATCATCGAATATGTACATAACATATTCTCTATTATCAGCGTTTTAAAGAATATTAGTCAACGTTTTAAAGAGTAATTAAATGTCTTATCTCAGTGCTCAATGCTACGTACGTACGAGATGGGATGCAAATATAGACATTAAATACTTTCCAATAAAATCGAGGTCCTGCATGTATTCGAGATACTTAAGGACCGTGAAAAGGGTCTATTCGATATGTATGTAATATTACAGTGACACAAAAAATATTAGTATCATGCCCGTACATCGTGATCGAGTCATTAATTTTATAGCCGAAACCAATTCCGTATGAAGAAATCACAGTAGCTCCAACAGTCATATTCGAAGGTCGAAACAATTAGTACCGAGATTAGTGTAAAGTTAAAATAGTCTTATTTTTATTAAGGTATCGGTCGTTTATCCTGGATTAATAGATTATTTGTATTGTTGACCTGTTGACCCAGTAATTAATTAATTACCTTTAACTGCTAGGCCGGGAGTTTCAGGTTCGATTCCCACATGCTTGTGTGATGGGCGCGTGCAAATGGTCTGTGTTTAGGTGTAAAATTCCTTACACAGGCATATATTGAAAAATTTATATTACGCAGTTCCTCAGCTGTCTGTTGCCCAGGCATACATAGATTTTGCCTAATTTCGATAACAGATGCCCACGTACGAGATACCCCAATAAATTATCATTATTATTATAAGAAAAAAGAACGATACAAGCTGTCAAGGGAACTCTATTCAAAGCGCGCGCTAAAAGCGCTGTCAGATTATTTAAAACCAAGAACGCATCAACGTTAAGTGATCTTAGCTATTATAACGGGTCACGATGCAATTCCAACCGAATGAAAAATCTTTAATTTCCTACATTAATATACTATGATTATACAGCATTATCATAATTTTTATTTTTCCTTCTTTATATAATTTATTATGGCTCCTCCCTTTGAGGGTTTTTGCCGGCGGTAAAAAACAGTTATATGTAGTGTATAATTATGTACGCAGTTATTAGTACATACTGCTCTTTATTATCATTATATCGTCGCGCCATGTCCCTTACGAGGTAGACAGAGGACTCGTAGTGCCAAATATCCGCAACCTTACAAACCTAACGTATTATTTTTATACTCCTTAGGATTTCTAAGACACACGAAGCTTGCCGCCCGCACTTGGCCAGTGAGTAAGACTATGCCCTTCACACTTCACCCTTCTTAGGCTAAGTGAAAACTCGTATCCACAGGTGGAAATAGAAAAAACATCTAGCGTGATGTGTTAAAATAACACAAAAAAGTATTAACAATGTTATTGAGACATACAATTGAAAACAATGTGTTGTTTGAAATGAAAACAATTTGTGATGTGTTAATGACAATTTTAACAAAAATAAAGAAAGAATCGTAGTAAATGCACAAAAATAAAACGTGAATGAAATCCAACAGAACATATCGCGTCGTGACAAACAAGAAAAATGGACATTTCGTATGTTCATCAAATAATAATCATCTTCAATCATCGACGAACTGAAGTCATTTCGCGTCATGAGGAATCGATTAATTTTTTTTTACATTTTTCGAATCTCCATACTACTGCATAAAAGTAATACTGCAAACTAATAACTGCTGTTATGTTGTTATTTTTATAATGCCGTCAAGGCAGGTCATTTACGGAGTAGATAAAATAGATTATGTTAATTAGAAATGTCACAGAACCAGTTAATTATCATTTGAAAACTACACACTTAGCAGACGTATTTGATCAAGATTTGCCTGATGGACATGGGGTGGTGCTATAATACTCATAGTAACTGATAATTAATTTACTATATACATATGTAAATAAAATTTTACATGAAGCTATAAAGTTCACCGTTCCGAAAGTTATGAAGCAAGATGGTTCTTCCATGTTTTTATACTGTTTCTTCTAAACCGGCGACATACTCGTATGTTTTAATGTGACGTGTTAAAATAGACAATGATCGATTTCAAACATATAACTGGAAGAAATATTTTCAAGTTTTGCAACACAATTTACTTCATTTACAAAACTCGAGGTAATTAAAACAGTACTTTTTACTACATATAATGACCAAGTACCTTTAGTAATCATTGACATTTTAATAGTAAGGAATACATGTGCGAGGTATAAGATTGTGAAACCAAAGAAAAATAATAAAACCATAAAAGCAAAAAAAAATTGTAAAACCATGAAAGTGAAAAATAATAATGAAATGTAAGAAACTGAATAAAATCGAGGAATAAATTATATAGTCAACAATTTTATTTTAACTTCAGTTGGCCGCCGGCTCTCAAATAGAATCTACGCAACCCGCTTGAGTAACTTGGATACATTTTACAGATTACTATAAATACACCGTCATGTCATGTCTCGTAACTGGATAGGGACAGAGTATCGAGTGCTAAATGTATATATGTACATATGAGTAAATACCAATACATACTTGATCATCAGTCTTCATATAAAACACATAACTGAGGATAAAAGAGAAAATTCTAGTTGAACAAGCGAATAAATACGTAGGTAACTTCGACTTGTATGTATATTTAACAACGCGCGTACGTGGCTATTAGTGGTGTGTAGCAGCAGTAAATGCACGACCAGCGCCGTCCAACCCCGTGGTTACGTGTGGAAACGTTGCGCTTATTGGTGCCTCTACATGTGTTTCCTTCGCTGTTTCATACGGACTAGTAACAATAGGTTTAGATTTAAGTATGTCTATCCTCAAAAATATAACAATGATATTTACGTGAGAACATATTTAGCAAGTGGGTACGTATATAAAACAGGTCGTTATCACTGACATCATCCATACGTAGATATATAATGAAATTAAACACAACATAAAAATGAAAAGACCCATACAGCGTATTTATTGTAACGATCGATCATAATTATTGTTAATGTATTGAGCTATAATACCTAGTCTCTTCAAACACCCGAGTGTGTCGACATCGTCGCCTCTTCTACATAGAAGAATTTACCAATTAAAAGCTCTAAGATTCAATAAACATATTGATGTCTTACGTTTTTTGTCTTTATACGATGATGCGTACGATATTCAATATAGCTACGAACAAACAGGACCATGACTGTGTGACATAAAGCTCGTTAAAACGAAAACACATAAAATCATATCGTTAGAAAACATCTTCATGTTCCGAATTAGAACTGTCTCAGAACACGTTCATTCGAAATACTGTAATTGGCGTCGTGGGTTGTTTTTCATACTTATAAATATAACTGCTTGGTTCATTAAAGATATATCACAAATCTAAAAGCAGCTATCCCGTCAGACGACTGCAATAGCGAATAGCAAGATTCGCGGTAGACGAACTAAAATAAACCTGTACTCAGATCGTTTCTAGCGATCGAGATCATTTTAATATATATCTCATTATCGAAGTGCTTACGGGTACGGCGGTGTGAAGGAGTAAATATTACTAAATTGTTAGTCAACTGCTCGCTTCGCTGAACATTATTCGAAATTAAATTACTATTATGAATGCTACAGTATGTATGTTATGTACGTTTGTTATTCTTTTACACTAAAACGACCAAAACGGTTTTGGGTGAAACTTTATACATGGATAGACTACGCTCTGGAAGAACACAGACTACTAGATAGTACTAGCATCATTAAATAGCAATGTGACATTGTTTAAAAAAAAATTGACAGGGCGCGACGGCGCTCATGGGGGAGGCCTATGTCCAGCAGTGGACTGAAATAAGCTGATGACGATGATGATGATGACTATTGTATAAAATAAAATACGCAATTGCAATTGTACAAAGATTCGTCCTAATTACCAAGCATTTGTAATTAAAGAAACACTTTGTCGCGTATCACAATTTTACAATTATTATAAAATAACTTTTTTCACAGACAAAACCAAATAAAACTACATCTACATAACCCTATTAACTCTTCGTAGATATTTGAACATTGACAACCCTACACGATCATTAGCTATGAATGCCGACATGTAAAAATATGGCGTTAATTTCATCGTACATTATTTTTTCATTCATCGGAGCTAACATCTTCGCCGTCCGCCATCTTGTGGGAAACCGGTGGAAAGTGGAAAGCGCTGCTCATTGTCAGTGTCGAGGCCTAGGCATTGTTCCCTCTTGATCCCATGTGAACCTAACGCGGCACTTGAAAGATGCAACAAATGCATTGTAACACGATAATTTTCTTTCACTCGTTATCTTATAAACTCTAATGCATATGTTATGGACGCAAATATTTTCTTTACGAATCGGCCTGGATGGCTTGTTTTTGGACTTGTTATTATCTAACGAGCTCTGCAAGATTTTTTTGTGTTTGTAAAAATGTTTTCTTTACACCTTCACGGCATTATTATATTCAAAGTGCAGTAGATTTTGACCATCGTCACCTCCAACAATCATTATTCTTTGTTCGTTCCACCGTGAGTCGCAGCTCATCTCTTCCAATGAACGTTAAGGTCATAGCTTGCCAGATTGACCAAGTGCGGGTTGACAAACTGCATATATTTGGCATCTCTTAGTGTACAGGTTAAATCACGATGTGTTCTTTCAGGGTTAAGGCAAACTTAAACGCACATTTTTAGGCAGCCGTCACCCTATGTAGCCAGGAGTGGGAGGCTACATATAAACCACATTTAAGTTATGAGTATATATCTATTTCACGAATAAAAAGCAGGTAGCGATAATATTATACAAATTGCAAATTGACATTGAATGTACTACTACTGCACTCCTCTACACTAGAGGTAGGCAGAGGCCTACCTCTTCGGCGATTAAAGGTGTGATGTTCCGTTTTTTTTTAAATATATGAAACCTGAAATATATCACAACATTAAAAAACAGTTTTAAACAGCACGATACACGAAGTAATTCAAACAAAAAGCAACATCATTCTTCTTTTTGCGATTCCATAACTCACCTTTAAAAGAGAGTCGTTAACGCTTTGCCCACGCGTGCCTAAGACTGCTACAAATGTGAATAATATATATTCTATAGACTTGTTTACATCTATTTTATTATGGTGGTATAGCTACCTAATATCCATATATTAATATTGTGTAGAAAACAACAGAACAATTTTTAATTTAGTTAATGAGTTGTATTAATTAGACGATCCGCTAAATTCGCTACTATATATAAAGAAATATAATATACATATATTCCAGTATGAAAGCTTTACCATATCGTAATAGACTGATTAGAACAAAAATTCAAAATAGAGATAAGGAAAACACAGAACCCATCACGTGGGTATTGAGCAATAGATAAATGACTCATTTGTGCGGCATTCCAATATTTTTTCCAATACCTATGATACATAAGGATGTTTATCGATTGTTTATTTAATGGGGAAAAATATTATCCTTGTAAGGCTGAAAGTTCATTATTACCGTTTAATCATATTTATTATTTATTACTGCGAAAGGCTACAGGCAGATGCTGGATGCGACAAGCCGAGGACAGGGCGCGATGGCGCTCATTGGGGGAGGCCTA
>DWDT01005894.1:0-10076 GCA_018245595.1 Microceris scylla
TTATTATGGATGTCCTCCAACTTCAGCATTAATTCTTTAAGGCCCTTTTCAGATTCCAAGTACTTATTATTAGATTCCGTAAGTCTGGCTTGCAAATCCTGAACATTTTGTCGCAATGATACTAACTTAACCCTACTCGCATAACTCGCATAACTTTATTATAAAACTTCATTTCTCTACTGGAAAATGAGAAAGAATATTTTTATTTTGGTACTGTCATGTTAGATCCCTTATTACGTGGACTGGGGGATTTTAGTCCATCATCCCCACGTTGAGTAGGCCGAATGGGGATCCCAGAGCAGTTTCTCGCACCGGCTACGCTGATGCCCGTAGGCGCCAGGGCGTTTAACCGGCCCCAGGCAAGCTGGTTTATGCCAGGTGCAGCCAGCGCCGGGTCTAGTCGGCTCTTACGACATCCTGGTGCCCTGTCTTTGAATCAGGGAATGTGCCCTTCTTTGCCCCCAGGCAGATAGCGTGAGGTTGACAGAAACCTAACACCGGACACAAATTCAGAATGTGAACTGCTACGACAGGAAATTTGCAGTTAGAAAAACTCAACAATGCTTAAAAGGGGACTGAACCCAGGACCTCTTAATGAGTAGTCGCCCTTGCAACCATTTGACAATACCTTCAGTTTTTTAGGATCAGTGAAAGAGGAGTTCAGTTTGTGCACGTGTTCGCGAACCGCCAGAGCGTCGATGATGAAGTCACCGCCCTCGTCCGTCGATATTTGTATCAGACATGTGATACCTGTAATGCAATATGGTCATGTATATAATAATGTCGCATTTTGGACACCTATCAATAATCATTAAATATATTTACAAACTATATGTGAGATATCGTAAAAGTTTGAGCACAAAAGCAATCCAAGGATACGTACTTATCCGGTATTTTATTAGGGGATTACCACATCCTATAACAGTAATGATTCAGTTGCTATTGGTTAAAAATTAAAACATAAGTCTTATAGTGTGTTAACATTGAAGTAAAGGCTAATATTACGCGTTGTTAAGCGGTTTAAACCAGAGCAAGAGCCGCGCAAGCATAAGGAATTTAAGCCCGCAAGAGAGTAGCATGTGGAATCATTAGCGGACAACAAATTCAGTAATTAATTGATTGATTAGATGATTCTGCGGACATAATATGTATGCGATATTCACAACAGACCAAGTGACACGAGAGCTCACCTGCAACCTTATTATCACGAAATACATAATCTGTATTATATTTATATAATTTTTAACATTACGATAACTTCTGTTAATATTTAATAAACATCGTTGCAGATAAAAAGTGTCTTTGTAGTCGGTGTTATCGAAAAACATTGCGCGCGTTAACGAGGCCGATACAAAATTTGCAAATTGTTAAATTCTGCCACAGATATATAGGTTAAATGAATGTCGAATGTATAAATATTATATAGTCCGTTCGACAGAGCTGCGTGCGTTGTGATAGTGAAACAGCGGCTATGTTGTTACCGGCCGGTATCTTGTACATAAAATGTACTAAAAACGATAACAAAATGAAACACGTTGCCCATCATTCTGTGTACACCGAGGCGGGTAGCCACGACACGCACTTGGCCGCTCTGTCACTCCGCTCTTGAGATAGGTAATAGGCTAAAGATCAACTAGCACCTGGCGAAACATGACATTTTGATATACTTATTACATGGTTATATACGTGGCAATATCATCTGCCCCTTAACGTGTAGGTACATCGCGCGAGCGACCTCTGAATCTACGGCCTTCTATTGGTTTACATGATCTAACGTTCTAAGCAAAACACAAACCTCAATAATATATTTTAGAAAGACAGCTTTTAGAAATGGTGGTATTAGTAAAAGTATAACATAAGTTCATTTGCGACTCGCGTTAATAGAAGTGAGCATTTGGTCCATTAACTATATGTACATGTTCTTAATATGTTATAGATAACACGATATTATAAATTCGCAAAAATCTTGTGACAATAGCTTCGAGTCTAATCATTTCTTTCAATGTGTACCATTTGTGCACATACCCTGATAGGTCCTGTAAGAGTGATGCTCCAGGTCGACGGCGAGCTCGCGTACTTCATTCAAGTGGTTGACCAGTTCGTCCAGCTCCGACTCAGTCTGGATGTATGTAAACTTGGTCTGATCCATGGGCAGCGGGAACGTCGGAGCCTCGGAGTCCGGTTCGATGAACTCCGCCGGTGGCTCGTACAACTCAAGCTCCACTTTGTATGGATGTTCATATCTGGAACAATCTCGTTATGTACCCATTCATTCACAATCATCTCAATAAACGCATCGCGTGCACAATGCAAATATCCTCCATATCCTTATTACACCAAACGAATAGAACGTTCTAGATGTTTGTATGTACTTTATCAATGTGAAGTGTAAAATAGTTCATTCATTGGATAAACTCGCATACTGATGATGTGGATACAACTAGAAATCACATTCAGCCTCTACTTGTGCATACGTGAAAAATGATTATGGACTGGAATTTCCAAAACAGTTCAATAGGTTTAACAGTTCATACTATAGAAACGATAATAAATTTATATGTAGTACTAGAAAGGAGGATGATAGTAAAAATTCTCTTTACATTCTCTATAACTATAGGTATTATATTATCTGTACCAAATATGAACGGTTTGAGTAAATTTTAAAAATCAGACAATAGTTTAAAAAGCGCTGCTTTAACCTTCAAATTGGAAATTCCAGAACGATCTATAACGGCTATGATACATTTAACGTTTCTTAAAAAAATATATATTAGCTATTTGTATTAAAATATAAAACCACTCGTGTATATATAGCACGGCAAAACATCCAAACGTTAATAGTCGACGTTAAGATAATCACTGTGGAAGAGGGTATACGGAGCCATCAATCACGATGTTCTATTACAGTCGACGGGCTGCCGACAATTTGTTTCTGTACAAGTTACCATGTACTGTATATTATTCTCTATGTACATACATGCTACACACGGTCCGTTACAAAAATCCTGAACTATATACATTATACATATTCTAACAAGTAAACATTAAGATTGTTGACTTAAAAACTGTAAAAAGTAAACTGATGTTTCCAAAAACATCATAGATAGCTAACTAAGAATTCATTAATAATAGAATTTTGGAGCATCGTAAAACTGTTTTCAGTAGGAAATCTTAGCTGGTTCAGTAGGCATTCAAATATTACAAGCAGAAATAGCTTTGAATGTTCGATAAAGACTCCATCATATTATAATACCAGCACACCCGTTCTTTAATGGGTAGACTGAAAACAAAAAAATATGAAAATGTTGACCACCGTTCTGAGATTAGCGTGCACAAACATACAGACAAACAAAATGAAAAAACATTGTTTTGGATTCTCTTGCGGATATAAAAGCCCCCCATTATGATTTTTGAAACGTACTAGACATGAACAGGCAGCGATCAATTACAGTTTTATTATATGTGGTAGATAGTAATAAAAAATATATGACAAATGTTCATATGTAGATACTTCTATTTAACAGCCAATGTATAACAGGTAAAAAGTGGAAATACTACACTGGTCTGCTTACTGTTGCGGGAAATACAGGTGTCATGTTATATAATGCGTAACAACTTAAGCTGACCGACGATAAATCTTCCTGTGCATTCGAATATAGGTATCGAAGACGAGAGCACAGTACATGCGATGGAGCAGGATGATTCAATTAACTAGAAAAGGATGGAGGGGCAAGGTTGACGTCGTCCATGTAATGCATTTAATGGCCGTCACCGTCGAAGACATCGGTCACACTCACCCAACTGCATCTCCGTTGTCGTTGTATATTATGGTCAAAGCTAGCGGCTTGATATTGTTCGGCTTGTCTGATATCTTTGGCACCCAGAGGTTTTCTGTGTTGTCCACTCGGTCTTTGAATGTTAATTGCGGCCGGGGTATGTTCTTAGCACCGATGAACAATGTCGATCCCATCTACAAGAGAAGATAACGAAAACATTCAGTGGATAACAATAATTACATTTATAAACAACTAATAAATCAATACAATATAACAATTACAATCAAAAATATGTAATTACACATTCATTCAATTTTGAAATCCAAATTTTTTTTACGCAATCATTTGGCTTTTATTCGTAAGTATATATAAATTTTTATTTAATGAGGTGCACATTTTGTAATTTATTATTTTAAATCAATTTGCTTTGAAGTCCACGATTAATTAAATGCTGTTACATCAAAGCATATCACAACATATTGACTTTAAAATATTGGCAGCAAATGTAAAGCATTGTACTTAAAATCATTTTCATGTTAGCCTCATGTGAAAAAATTAAAACAAAACCAGAGTAAAAACGTAATTATTTGTTTGTAAAAAAGTGAATGTGAGTAATAATACCATCATTAAAAAATCACTGAATTTTGAATTTATTTTTCATGCAATTTTTTTATTTATTTTAATGAATTAAATATCAGTAAATATTACACTCGAGTTCCGATAAAGATTTAAATTGTAAATAATCTACTCTATTAATATACAGACCTGAATTCTAGATATGACAGGATTCATATTCCAAGGGGACAAACTGGATCCAGCCTTCATGCTGTCCAGAGGCTGGCCACTGACTGGGTCCACATTATTCAATTTATCCATATTTATTTCGAACCTATCCAGCATGAAATCGTTTGAATCAGTAATTATTTCCCGATTACGCTCAGGATCAGATCTGGAGAAAAAGTATTGCTATAATTATGTGTGCAAAGCATTTTGACAGAAAAGTAGGTAATTACGATTTAATGATTAAAAGAATACATTTAAAAACGATAACATTTTGAGTCAAATATCGAATATTAATATAATAATCATTTTATAAATACTAGAATGACAGTGAGAAACTCATTTGAATTGTACTTGTAAAAAGTTAATAATGCAATTAATTTGTTAACATCTTTCATTATAATTATATTAAATAGACCTCATTATACAACCGTTAGTGACATTTTAAACATATATTGAATAATGTTATTTTCAATTATCTCTTGATTAGGTTGTATGACACAAGTTTAAAGGGAATTTCTCACAAGAACCGAATGTAGAATGCTATGCACAAAAGCAACTCACTTTTCCAGAGATATAAGTAAATTATTTGAAAGTACCGATATTGTTGCCGCGATAGTTTTAAATAAATTCATAAACGTATAACAATAACATATGAAGGTTATAATAGGGCAAGTTTTTTCTAGCAAGCAAAACATATATTTTATCACAGCAACTGATATGAAAGTTTTGCAAACCAATTCATTTATTTACAAACAACTTTACATTTCTTTACAATGTGTGCACTTCACAATATATTTACATAGAAAGTATACATAGAAAAAAGTACGATAATAATAATAATAGTTCTTACAGTATAGGTATCCGTACCAAAGTTACAACATTGAAGAAATGCTATATTCTTATGTTCTCAGACTGAATGTTGTACAAAATATTATATGAGCTGGTTCAATTATTTCTGTATATTTTTTATAGCATGCTATTACGATTCATTATTAGATCCTCTGATAAATATTTTTATCCTTAATAAATTTTATGAATGAAATGAATTTTCTTGAATTCCATTTACACATGTTATAATGGAGTCCATAATGGAGTTATGAAAGAAAAAAACCCATATGTTATTCTCCCATAGATGATTTTGGTCTACAATTTAAGAAAAAAATTTGCCGTTAATGCCAATATTCATGCTTTGTCAAGTCACATTAATGACTGTTTATATATTACCCTTTTAATAGCATGCAATGCCAATTTTAGGTTACAATTGTATGGTTTTCCGGCTACTCTAAATGTATATTGAATGGTTTTATAAAATCTAGTACCAATCTAATAGTCATTCAGAGCCTGTATTTGTGCCCGATCTATTGCAATAAGCTCCATCCATTATTCCGTACTGGGATATATAACATAACTATTGAAATGTGGAAGTGTTGTACTTTTCTCTGCCTAACTCTTCTGAGAAATACAGTAGTTTAAACTTAACAAAGTCAAAATTCATAAAATTTAAACAATTCAGTAAGAATTTTCTTATTACATGTTAGATGGATAGATAGTAGACGATAATCATGGTGTTTTTTTGTAACAACTCATATTATTTGTAGAGTGCTAAGTTTTACTTGAATTATTCACTATATTATTATAACATCACTCCAGCTACTTTATGGGATAGGCAGAAAATAGCCAGTATCACATATTTGTATCCTAGTGGACCTGATATGTTTCTACATTAATTTCTCTCTTTATACACTAGCATCGGCATCACTTTGTCAAGCATTTCTAGAACTCTCTAACAGGCAATTTAGAAGAATCAATCACAAACCATTAGGAGTAAATCACTTTCCACAAGACTGTAATATATGTGAAGGATTTTAATGATTCTTTCTAAATTGATCTCCACAAGATTACATAGTTTTCCAGCAATAAAACATGGAAAATAAACAAGGCATCTCTTTGCATTCTTATGTTATATCATGAATGAAAAATTTCATAAAACTTAGCGCACATAAATAATTTTCGTAAACAATAAGCACTTACCTCTTAAGCTTCATACCACACATCTCAGATAAAACAAGTCTATTGGCTTGTTTCATTACTGCTTCACTTAACCGAGATGTAACTACATTAAATTTTGGAAAAGTTTTCAAAAAGTTATATGCTTTCGCTCTAGGGAAGGCATTTGATGTTCTTACTGTTTTTTGAATTGGTTTTAATGCTTCCTGAAACATAATTTCTCTTGTAGTCAAGATATTTAGAATAAAAATAATTCATAAAACCTCTTAATTTTGTTCAACTACTCTGTGTGGAAAGCTATTTTCATACCATTTAAATTCATTCTACACCCAAAAACCAACAGTAGTATTAATACATGCAAATATTAATTCGTAAATATGTATTATACTTACATAGGTTAAAAATTCCTAGTTACTTTATATTATACAAAAATAATATGTGCTGTGTAATTCTTTACTTTTATTTAATTATATAGGCATTTACATAAATTACATAAATAAATACAAATAGAAAAAACAGTATAGATCATTATAACATAATGCAAATTAGGCAACATAAGACTTTTGAAAAATGTATGTAGAATACAAATTAAGCTCAAATATGTTTTTTATGTTATGTGTATAGTATTATTATTATTGTTTTTGTGGTTATTATATACTGAAACTAGGAATGGAATGTAAATAAATATATAATAAATAAAATAATATAACAAATATGTTGGCAATGCAAAAAGTTGTGACCTGCGATCTCCAACCCGCATGCCCAGTGTGGAGATTACAGGCATAAACCCTTTTTGGGGAGGCCTATGTCCAGCAGTGGAGTGAGATAGGCTAATGAAAAATTACAATAAATAATATATTACATATAGGTAAATAATATATCATGTAACAGTGTTGTATATATAAACATTTATAAAAAATATACTCATGTGGAAACAATGAGCATGAAACATGAGCCATGAGTATTGAGCTACTGTTAAGTGATTATGAACAAGACAGTTAGTATATTAGACACATATCTGTACAATGGTCACCCCAGGAATCTCTATGATAGTATTTCAGTGCACCTTCCCACTTTGCCAAAGATTTAAGTAATCAAGTAAAATATGTTGTTACAAACATGAGCTGGACATAACTAGTTTGAACGAGTTATGCTTGAACCATTGTATTGAGAATTGTTTTCAGACAACTTCCATGCGAATGTCACTTATAAATTGACATTGGTTTTAAGACTCACTTGTTGTTCAGGACAAAATTTTTCCCTAGGCTCATTTAAATGATGCAAGTTATTTGTTTCGACCTACAAAAATGCTATTTGTTTAATTGAAGTTATAACAAAATGTCTTTTATTTTAGAAACAGAACCATCCATTTTCTCTTTGAGAAATCTTCCAGTAAATGCTCTGTCCATTTTGGAGGCAGAGATTTTAGGGGTCGTTATTTACTATTTGAATGTTGAGATAAATTATATAATTATAAAAGCATAGATATAGAAATACTAATTATGATACATATAAAGTTCAAGAGAAACAACTGCAGCCTATTCTTTTTCACTTGATTCATAGGCTCTAACTAGATCAAGATAGCAGGGATTTGGAATTACTAGACTGTAGATAGATCAAGAAGGCAGAAATTTTTATCTACTATTTATTACTTTGATATAATCGTTAGTTATTTAATTATAACAGCGTAGCTAATGAAGAGTTTTATTTAAAATAGATACAAAAATGAAAGAAGGGTGTACACTCTTGTACGTGATATTTAGACATTAACTAGATCAAGATGCCTTTGACCACGAGTATTATTATCATTCTGAATAAATTCAAATTGAAAAATATATAAACAAAATAAAAAACACAAATAAAAACACATGTTAATTTGTATATCATTTTTGTCTCATAATAAACATACGTACCTGCGTTAATGATTTGATGTGTGGGTAAAATTCAGGAGCCTCAGGATTAAGCACGGAACTCATTGTGAATATTTTGTATATTAAATTTAATGAAAATAAATTATAACTCCTCCAACGTGCCTATGATGAACTGTGAAGAATGAACAAAACAAATGTGGTAATTCGGTTATATTCATTCAATCACTACAGATAAGATAGGAATACAGAGCGAGCGGTGAACGGTAAATTTAGGATTGTAATTCCATATCCTTTTACTAATAATTACTCATTAATAAACGGTTTACGGTATGTACTTACTTTGAGGTCCCTATTTATGTTTTCACAAATATAATAAGTTTAAAATATTTTGTGCCTTTGCTGCCTCAAAAATGCATTAAATTTTATAATATTCAGTTTTTGGCAAATAATGATCGCAGATGTTTCGGATTCTATTGGTATATGGGTGGTTATTAGCCAGTTTTACTGTAAAAAATGGTATGATTCAAGGAGCTTAATATCTAAAATAAATAGTAGTTTATTTTGTGATCACTAATTACAGCTTTCGAATGTTCATAGATTAAGTAACATATTAACACTATCACTGCTTTAATGACATCTTTAGTACCACAGAGTTTTATTATTAAGACTTGACAAATAATTAAAAGGAATGACGAAATCGTACTCGAAATCAATTTGTTTGAAAGCAATCAATCTTAATTTGTATTCTGTAAAAGAAGTGCACGATAAAATGTAATTTGTGACAATTGCGGAAGCGGTGTGACTGCAAACCAGACAGTTTGAAGGCAGCTGAGGTGGAGCTCGCTGTCACTTTGGATGACCGGTTGTGCGATTGCGCCGTGCAGAGGACGATACCACGCAGCTGCAGTGGCAGCCGCATGCGTGGGCTAGCATGAGACGGAGATAGCAGCCTCGGTGGTCGAGCCGAACTCGGGGTAGGAATTGCGTTGTCGATATTTTGTGGGATAGGCAAGGGATCGTCGGGGTTCACATGCAACTCCGCTTATGTATACCCGTCTGTTGCCGTTTATTTGTGTTTTTATCTTCTGTCACATGGTACATTTAGAACAATTACGTTTCTATTATCTGACATGACTTTAGAAGATCCCTTTTACGTCGTAAAGGAGTAAGTGGTTTCAGTTTACCTATTTAGCTGCAGGGAAGGCCAATTGCAACATATTACTCTTGTATGATTGGTTTGTATATGCTCATTTGTTTTATTGTACACCTTACTCAGTGTGTATTGCTTTCACCCCATTGAACAATATATTTAGTCATCTATCCACCATTAGTGATCATCTCAATTAGGTGCTAACTGTGTGTAGCGAGCTATTATTTGTGATACTGTATGCTGTGTGTTCACAAAATGTGTTTTGGTCTTTGGAAATGAATGTTTGAACTAGTAAGCTATTTTCTGAAGTGTACCACTAAGTACAATACTGAAATGTGTCAGAGGAAATTGTTTTTGAAATAACACAAAAGGGACAATAGTGTGTTGATAAATTATGAACATTTTACTTTCTTAAGTTACATTATATGTCCCCATTGTGTGTTGTAATGTTATATAAAAATGTAGCTGTATGTATGATCTGTTTATATA
>DWDT01005895.1:0-10076 GCA_018245595.1 Microceris scylla
ATCACTGTAAGATCACTTTATGTACTTAGTTGGTATGCCTTATTAATAAATAAATAAATAAATAAATAAATAAATAAGTATTATAAGGAACGATTTTTACGTATTTATAATGATATATTTGTGTAACCCTCAATATGATTATTATTCAATTGTCATTTTTCTCTTTATATATCTACCCGGCTACCCTGTTGTAGGTCCATGGAGAAACAAAAATGTAATCAAATACCTTTAAAAAAAGGTTTAAAAAACTGGCACGAGGAAGGTTATTAAAAAGTGTATATGTACAGCAAAAATAATATCAGTTTAGAAACTTTAACAACTAACCTACTTTCGGAAAAACACTTCATTCCCAAAAAATATTCTACTGTTTAAGAAACTAAAAATGCTACATTTTTTCATAGAAAATAATATTGAAAACTGTAAAAATATTCAAATATATACGTTCCTGGTCTTGTTCAGATTATTTTAGCTGATTGTTTACAATGATTGCCTTTGTGTCAGACGTAGACTGTCTTCGGTTTTAAGTCATTTCTGGAAATCAGTATTAAATAATAAAAATATAATATCAATTGATTAGGTAAGTAAAACGTTTATGTTATACGTTTTTAAGATATAATATTATTTACTATAAAGATAAAGGTACCCATCGTCAGGAAACTTGCCCGAGTGATGTTTGTCAAATAACTGTTGCCAGCGTCGCGGACTATGGCCTTGAATCTTTTGATCTTTCATGTTCCAATAATTAATGATGATGATAAGTCTTAACGATATTTTTATCACGTCATGTTGACCGTATATTTGTATATGCTTTGGAAACACAAAAATCTAGAGATTTTTATGAAAATCATAATAGTTCAACGCACAGTAATTGTAATAAAGGAACAAATCCTTACAGAGTCCAACTAGACTGGTTACTTCATGAAAAATAAGTAATGGTTGTTCGCAGTGCAACATTACAAGTTGACAATAACGCTATTTGACCATAAATAGTCGGTTACACGGGTTTAGCGAGCGTTAAATAACCGCTGATAAGGCACCGCTCGCTTTGTTCCGGACGGATCGCCGCGCTCGCTGCGGGAATGGAGATTAGTTTGAAAATATTACATCCGAAAACTTCGGCCGACGAACTTAGATAAATTTTGTTATATTAGGGTTTTTGATCTTGCAGTGTATAAATGATACTGAACTAATACAGCAGGTACTTGTCAGTTAGATAGAGTAGGGAATAATACATTTATGTACTGTTTTAGAATTACCTACTCCGGGTGTCCTGGTTGAAAATTCTGGCATGTACTTCTTAATTTAAAAAAATGTGCGTTTCAAGGTTAATATTTTCAAGGTTGTAGTTGTATAGTTATATAATTTCCTTAGGATGTTTTTCTTCTCCTTTATAGAAAGTGATCTTGGACCAAGATAATAATACAAGTGACCTTTTAAACCATAGACGCCCGCAGAAGACGATCTAGTCAGTCTAGCCTGTGCTAGCCTGTGCCATAGCTGTCTATGACAGTAGTTAATTTAAATAAACTATTCAAATAATAATAAATAAGTATAGATCCGTATATCAATAGCAACACAAATGTAGAAGTAAATATTAAATTCCCTCATATGGTGTTTTATTATGCAAAATTAATAGTACCTACATACTTTAATCGTCTTGCCCCTCTTATGAAGTAATTAACAAGCGGTTGAACTTGTCAAAGTGATTACAGATTAAAAATTCAGAAACGATCATGGTTTTAAGTACACCGCCCGACTACTATATCGTTCTATAATAATAAATAATTCACTGGACAGAATATCTTCAAATTGTTCTAGTTAAACGAAACTTCATACACACCTATCAGAGCACAAACTAGGTAGCGTTTGTAGCATTGAGGCAGTTAATAAACTAGATTACAAAACGGTATGGACAACATTAAAGTGTGCAGATTTCCTCAGTTATAATTTCTTACAGCGTTACACTGAGGGATATTAATGTAGGAACGCACATTTTTTGAAAAGAGGAGCGCTCCACTACTTGTTCTTACAACCCCTAGAGTACCTAAGTCTTAATTCTAAATCACTAGCCTATCACTGCGTTTTTATAAGGACCTTTTTGGAACATTTTCTGCATGAAAAATAAAGAATGCACTACTGTTTAAAACGTATAGAGTACATCCCTAAACAGAACTAAAGTCCCAGTTGAAATATAACTGTCCCTCAGGAACTGAGTCGACAGGTTGAAGTGTTTATGTGGCAAAACATAACCCCTTTAACAGATTGAGTGCGGGACCTCATTCGACATACTTTCCAACAGTGCGTTACAGGAATTCTATAGTAAGTGCGTCGCTGCTTTTTGGCAGGGTACATGACATTATTGTCGTACACACTAGTTTTTTTAAATTGCTTTTTAAATTTTTTGTTTCACTGAAATGTGAAAAATTATTATTATTATTTGCACTTTTTTCCTTAAGCTTATATTTAATTCCTATTCAGACAGAATACTGTGTAATATACTCTAGGCAAAAGAAGCAAATTATCCATTAAAACATGTTGTAAGGTATTAAAAATAAGGGTCAAACAGTCTTGCTGTGTATAGGGTTTAGTGATATATAATGAAATACAACAATTGATATCAACATTAAACACTATTTATAATGAAAACAAAATAATATTAGATACTTTTTTCTAAGGACGAGCACGGACTTTTGTTCTCTTATATCCTAGTTACTTCTTCTCTACTTTAAAGGATTGTAATATTATTAATAATTTGAACATTCTTAGAATTCGATAAAACTTAATACATTAAAACATACAGGGATAAATACACGGCTACGTGCAGGAATAAGACATTTCATTAATGTTTAGTTTAATATATTATTTAAATTTATCTTTTCAGCTACCATAAAACCGAAACTTAATGATGAATACTTGGTTGCTACACAAATATAGCCAATAGCTTTTATTTTTGCTACAAACGAATAAATGTTATGATTGAATAATAATTTATTTACAATTTTAAGTAAACATAACCTGATATTTGATTTGTGTATTTTCGTACTGTGTATTTTGTTTGTTTGGTTAGGCAGATGTGTAATATTTAATCTCTCTTCGGTAAACATCGGTCTGTCTACGTGTTAGTATGAATACGTTGTTTTAAATCCAAACGTAAAACAAACTATGTACTTTCTCTTTGGAGAATTTACTCTGGCAGTAGCAGTGATATCTAACAGAGGGACTTGAGAAATTGGTAGTTGTGAAGCATATTGTGCAATCAGGATAATTATATTCTTACAAAATATTATATATTGAAGCGTCGATCCTCAAACCGTATACCCAGTGTGGGGATTAGAGGAAACACTCCCTTTGGAGAAGTCTACAAACATACATAATTATGTATGTCCAGTTATGGACTCTGACAAGCTGGTGATCTTGAAGCAGCGGCTAGGGTTCGTGATTTTCATACTTTGATTACCTTCCAAATCTTAAAGTGTAATATTATATCACCTGGTTTTATAGAAGACACAAATAGTGACATTATAAAGTTAAATAATTTTGTACTGGCTCGTTGTGAATTATAGGATACCATTAAAGTATTTAATATCATATTAAATAGATGTAGCTAAATTCTCTACTGTATTGACAAGTGAGGAAAGCCTCGTTGCTTGACGCATCGTGATTGTTTCGCACCAACGACATTCTCTAACAAGGAGAGTTTGAGCGTAGTGCTACAGTTTTAATAATGTCATACAGTTTTTTTTTTATTTGACAGGCTTACGCTGTTTGGCATCTTAATAAGCGAAAATACCTTCTGAGATGAACCACGTATATCCATAAAAGCCTACTCATGGTTACCTTGGAGAGTACTGTTTTATATATATTTTGGTCCAAGTTTATATCACGACATGAGGTCATAAAAGTTGGGGCTGAGGTAAAACAAAAGAAAAAAATGAGGAAAGAGACAAGAATTTCAGGAAATAAAATGTATGAACGTCCTGACATGTTGACGGTCCGCAGACGGCACGAGACAGATAGCTCGAGGGGCGGCGGGAGGTGCTGTATTTAGCCGCTCTCAGAAAGTTTATACGCAATTTTCTTGGAAACACGAAAACACTTTTCGGACTACGGAGATGTAATACAATAATGCGTTACGTCTTCGCTATTTGAATATTTTATCAAACTCATCAATTTGGTATTACCAACATCATTGTTGATTCGCGCGCTGGTTCTGAATCGAACCCAGGAAGAGCCTGATTTCGACCCAAAACAAATAGTCGTGTTGGAAGCACAAGTATTTAATATTGTGTCTGAATGAAAGAAAAAAACAGTGTCCCTGGGTGGTTTTAAAAGTATGATCTTGACATAGGTTTCTTTCAGGTCTACTTTGGGTTCAGAAGGCCTTATGTAGGGTTGTCCCAAGGCATTTATTGCTAATTTTTTTATTCGTTGGTACAAAATGGATAAGTAAAAACGTATACAATCAACAAAATCCCATGAAAAAGATTCTTAATGAACGTTGTTATAAGTTATAATTAAATCGTCGGCGGATATTTTTATATAGCATTAAGTGCAATAATTTTTAATTTCCTTTGCCAATTAGCTTTGCTACGCACTCGTTAGCTACAAAGAGGGTATTTTCCCGATCATTAGGCACTCAAGCTGGAGGCGTTTCCGGGATAATTTGAGAAAACTCAATTAAATATCGCTACAAAGGGAATTAGCGGCGAACACACGACTTCGCTTTCGTTTAATTCGCCGCTGAAACGGGAATCTTACACTTATCTACATCATCATCTCTTCTTTGAAGTTATACATTTTTTACTGCGAAAACTTCTCAATATTTTATTCTCATAACCTTGAAAGACGATATTCAATTAAAGACCATGTAAGTACTTACTAAACACCCGTTAATTCTATAGCATTGACAACAAGATGGCAAGTTTTATTTCATCATTTATTTTCTGTTCTTAAACTAAGATTAGGTGGCAAAGAGTGAACTGAATGCCTGGTGGCATTACCAATAGAAAGAAGATGATGGCAGAATATGTGGTCGATACACCTAAGCCTTTGGCAATATAATAAATGAAGTCATAAACCTGACACGAAGAAAGTAGATATATAAATGTAATATATTCGTTATATTACAATTAAATGGAAACCTATTAACATATACTCGTACTTAACAAATATTGAAATAAAACAAATATATGAAGAAGGTAGAAATACTAAAATTGGGAATAATCATCGAGAACCAATCTCTTGAAAGAGCTTTGTACAAATGAAAAAAGATAGAGTATTATCTTACAGGTATTGAGGTTATAGTTGCATTTAGATGTTATCCGGAAAGGAAAAGAGCGCGCCAGACGAGAGCCAGCGGGAAGAGGTTTCAGCCCATCCATACAAAAGAAATATTTTAGAATTTTTTTCACGACACACAAAAGGCAGGATCCGTTTCAGACAATGCTGCGACCATTTGAATTCTGTACAATGGCGCGTCGAAGTGTGTCTGTAGGCATGCCTATATAATATGGACAAAGGAATGCTTTCCAAATAAAATAGAATTTTATAATACAATAAGCTGTATGCTAACAATGAACACTCTTCCAACAGGTGTTCAGGCAAAATTCATTTCGGCAAAATAAGCAATTCAAAATCATTTTACAGGTCAAGGATAGAGATATTTAGTAGTTGGTGCCCTCTGCCTATTCCGTAAGGGACTTAGTGCAATGATATAATAATAATATTAATAATAGTAATAAATATTTATATTATTTCCTTGAAAGGTTGGAGGTATTCATATCCAGGTACAGATATGATAAGGGTCACATTGCGTACTCCTAAATAATGTAGACGCGGGGAGCCTACGAAGTGTCTATTTGAAATATTTATAGTGCGCTCTCAGATCTGGAAATGGGCTGCAGAACAACAAGCCTTTACTTTTATTTTTTTGTTTGAAACTCACTCAGTGATCTTCACCTTAGATGTAGGTATTTGTATTCAAAAGTTGTACTCAATTTTAATACAAAGGCGTTGGGTTAAGGATAAGATACCGTACGTCCTACAAGAAGCCGCAAAATAATCGGTTAAAATAGCTTATTGATGATTGTATAAATATTTTACAATACATATTATTAATTTACCGAATTTGTATATTTAGGGCTATAATATTTAGGCCTTATGAGTTATTAAAAAAAATATAAAATAAAAATTTAACATCCCGTACTGGTTCAAATCCCCGAAGGGGTAGGCAGAGGAGTGTAGTTCACTTCCACGTTTCGTCAGTTACGTTATTATGGATTAGGTGGTGAGCCTCTTGCCGTACACCGGGCACAAGTCCAGACTCCGAGTATTAGAAGTTCTAAATTAGAAAAATCTCATACTACCCGAACGAATTTGAACCCAGAACCTCCCGATCGGCAGTCACGCTTGCAACCATTCGACCAACGAGGCAGTCAAAATAAAAAATGAATATAAATTAGAATTAAATTCGCAGAATATAAACCTTTGAAACTAGAGACGTGATTTAGATTTTGTGTTACTTTTTCGACATAAACGCCTACTGAGAAAGGATTTTCAGGAATTTCATCTTGAAAGGGATAAACTGGATAAAGTAAAAGATAAAAGTTTGTCACTTTCAAGATGAAAATGTAAAAAACTCTGCTTATAGGTGAAAATTTATTGCATGATTCGAATTCGGCAGGCGTGTATGAAGAGAATAATGAATGCAGAAGACGCATGTCAAGTACCTATATAAGAATAGAGATGTTGGACACTCGGTGCTCTCTACTTACCATGTAACGGATCTGTCGTCCATAATGATTATAATATTTTAAGATTATCACGATACATATAGCATACCGAAAAGATCAGACATAATAACAACGTTCAAAACATTAACTGTATAGTAAACAAACACGTGGGTAACTAACACCAAGCTTTATTAGTAGCACGGCTTTTGATGATTATTTAAACCGAAATTAATTAAATATTAATTGTATTTAGTTATTAATATCACATGATAATATCATTTTAGACTGTGGCTTTGTACGAACCACGCAATATTCGTTCGAAATTAACCGCGACGCCACTGCGACCGCAAGCCTCGTTCTGCTGAATAATCGTACACAACGTGTCATAATAACGGACGAGTGGTAAAAACACAAACAGTAGTGTACTATACTGAATTATATCAATGTTATATAATAATTGTCACAACTATATCTATTTGTGAGAGGTTAAACATTTTGCTATTAAATATAGAAACCGATGAAGGTGACTCTCGTTACAGAGCAGTGAAAATCAAGTAACCTATATTGTTTACCTATTTGTTTTACATGCACATTGAAACGTATCTTCTTTTTAACCCTTTAATCGTTCCGCTGCTGTATAATTGTATCCTCTTGGAATGAGAGGGTTAAGGCCATAGTTTACCACGCTGGTACCGTTTGCGAGGTACCTATAATAATTTTATTAAAAGTTACTTTGATCATTGACCCTTATTGGAATAGCTTAATGGAAGACTCGAGAACAACCGTTGTTGTGGTAAAGACAAAAAGTTTGCAGGTGGTGAAAGGTGAGGTAAAATGGATATGTCTGCAGCCATATTAATATGAATAATTACATACGTGCCTACTCTCGGTATAAGCAACGACTGACTTATACTAAAATGAGACTGTAAGAACGAGATATACCTTGTCGGATAAAGCCATGGAGCGGACAATACACATTTACAAACGCACAGCTGGAAATACCGCTTTCACGTGTCTTTTCCGGGGGCTTAAGTCACTAAATCTTCTTGCGTCTATTATGTGGATAACTGTATCGTATACTCGTAGCCTATATACCTGTGTATCTTTTCACTGCGCCCCTATAATTACGTTTTATATAACGTACCGGGAAATACAGAAATGTAATACGTCCACTTGAGTATTTAACATGAATCAAAGTTATAAGGAAAAAATAAACAATTTTTATTTCAAAATCGGAAATTAATAGTTGATTTGGTCCTCTTAGACACGACATAACATCACGCCTGAAGCACTAATATGTAGCCCTTATACTTTTCAGCAAATATGTAATACGATCAATGGAATATGTAATATGTAATACGATCAATGGGGCCGAGCCTATTGGCGTAGACCCGATATAATAATCCAGACTCCATGCTAGTACCTACTGGAAATTTTAAGTCAGAAAAACCAAAAATGCTTTACCCGACCCGGGAATCCAACCCAGGTACTGTTTGCAGCAGTCACACTATCAACCAGGGGCCAACGAAGCAGACTTTAGAAACCAAATGAAATTAAGTTAACCAATCTGCATATTACAAATCTCAACTTCGCTTCTTTCTTTTTATTTATACTTGAGTCCATTTGAAGGTACCAAAAGTAATCAATTGAAACTTTTGAATTTAGTTTCCACGAAATTTCTACGAAGGATCCTGTAAAACGTGGCTCCATGAATTATCAATAAGATTAATGATAAAATTTATGACAGGGAATAAAATTTACAATGCGATGGCAAGATTTACGATAGCAGTGTCAGAATATCATAAATCAACGCTGATATTATGTTCGAGAACTTAACACTTCAGATAATAATAACCTGATCGGGAGAGTCGCTAGAAGGTTAGACGTCATGTTGTCTACTGAATTTGAAGTTACACTTGCAATTTTGTATACAGTATAAATATTTTTTGTGATTTTATATATTTTGTAACTTTTTGAATGAATTGAACTTGAATTATTGAACCTAAAATCTTGCGAAGCACTCTATAATTCTTAGTTTCTACGCAAAAGATTTCAAATGCTCAAGTTTTGCGTCAAAATTAACCATTTAATTGCAAACGTCCTTGAGACAGGGGAAATCTATTTAATGTATACACACCGAAGATCAAAGTAAACCGCGGAATCCGATCGGGCACTTGTGCGGATAGATTAGGAGAAAACTTTCCATCTCGTAGCCAAACAAAACCCACACAGAGTAGCAATATCTTAAATTATATTAATTTGGGACGGTGTCCATAAATAGATGGAAATGAAAACTTGAAACTGACACGCTTATAAATCTGTAGCGTCGATGTACCTTGAACAATTTATCAAGTTAACTAATACCTAACTGAACCGGATATCTAAGCGTCTTTTATCAATCTCATCATCAGCTCGTCTCAGTGCACTATTAAATATAAACATCCCCAAAAAAACCTAACCTAACTTTCTGAAAGATCAAAACGTCTTAAATATTGAACAATAATTATTATCAATTGCGTGACATATGTAAATGCAAGGTACTAATTGTGAAAATATCGTATTGAAATAATATCTACAACACATTTGAGGCAGCATAAAATTTTCGTGATCTACGCCGCGGGAACCTCGATCTTGAACATTTCCGTGGTGTATGACGTCAATATAAAGGCGGGCAATTAGGGAGTTGTGAACTTGAAAGAAATCCATTTTGGGTTTAGAGACTCCATTGTTTGGAAGCATAATAACGGCTTTGTCCCGAGCTCCTATGTCAGCTGGAATTACTTAAGCTTGAACTATACAAACGTAAATGGATTTCGGCCGCAAAATGGGATCCGGGATTCAGATTAGGCAAATGACTGTGGCAAATAATAACATAATAGATGCTGACCGTGCATTTATTTTGGAAGTCAGTTTTCAAAAGATTTACGAATTCCACGGACAAACTAAATTCCAGAAAAACTAATTAAGGCATTCAGTAATCCAGATAGTTTTGATTTGAATGTTAGTTTTTGGTGAGAATAAAACGTAACAAACAGCAAATAAACAGTAAGTAACAATTTTAAATCCCACGAGGAATGTTGCCCTAAAATTTAAGGACCAGAGGCCACAGTTCTTCCCTGGACACGCAAGGAGCATTTTTTTAAGTCGTTCGTTAAATATCATCATCAGCTTCCAGTAAAACCATATTCAGCTGATGGATCAGGCATTTATTATTTGATACCTCTATCAAAGACTATATCAATGTCAAGAAGTTAATTCATATAAATTATGTATGACTTCTAATTATTCTTTGACTATATGCATGTCTGCTAAGTTTCGGTCTTTACACCTACCAATCATAATTTC